>VZTO01016532.1:44002-71934 GCA_013400615.1 Syrrhaptes paradoxus | reverse complement strand
TATAAGCACAAGTAAGTGTATGACCAGAGGAAGGAACTGATCCAGATTGAAAAAACTTTTTTTTTTTTCTTTTTGCTGTGGGATGCATCAACGCAAGTCATGGGTCTGCTTGAGATGGTGAACAGCTGGGGACACTGGCGATGAAAGCAAGACTGTCCCCATCTGTCCAGGGGAAATCAGAATTTTTCTAAATAGCCTCAGCTAAGCAAGGAAATAAACTAATCATTCAGGATGAAATTTACCTTATCTAACACCATCCAACTGAAAGTAAGACATCTGGTCCACGCTAATAATCTGTGTTAATCTTCACCTTACAGTCACTGGAGGGAAAAAACCTTCCATATGGTGTTTTATTCTCTGTCTCTTATACTTCAGGATGGTATCAACTGATCATTGGAGGTGCATCTTTCTAGTGATTATTTAACTCAGGTTAAAGCCATACCAAACGTTCAAGTGCGATTATAGCATATATGTTTAAAATCCACATATATTCAGCCGTTCTAAGTCAAATATAAGTCATAGATAAAAAAGGTGGGCCAGTCACTTAAAAACCCAGTGGCTCAGGAGAAAAAAATACAGTCACTTCTGAAATGCTGCAGCATTTCTTTTGCTATTTGAGCCAACTAGGGAAAAGCTACCACAGGTATGATTATGTACGTAGGTGTCACACTTCTGATTGCAATACAGGTATGTCTTGAGAATATGACTATAATCTAAGAAAGTCCAAGAAAGAAAGTTAGATTGGACACATTGCCCACATTACTGAAGGAAGTATGACACACAAGCTTGTAGATGCCAGGGATTTAAAAGCTTTTTACCAGCCTAGCTTCACAAATCATGCCCTTAATTATAAGCTTTTGTGTAATACTTTCAGGTATGAAACAGATAATCCTTTGAGAAGTTAAGTCTGTTCAAGAGAGCTCTACGTAAACTGCCTACTCAACGAGTTGGAAGATGGCAAAACATTATCACAAACAAAAGAATAAAAAAAAAAGCAGAAAAAATATTTATTTTGTCACTTTAGTAAAGTGTTTACTGGGTTGATTGTTTAGACTTTGGATATGTGCAAGATATTCTGTGGTAAGTGTATAATTTCTCCTTAAAATAAAAGGAAAAATCTCAGCTGGAACTGTGTTTGGCTCTCACGTTGTGGAAACTCCGTGAGGTAACAAAAGCACTGGAAAAAATCAATTTGTTGTGGCTTCTACAGCTTTATGCAAGCTTTCCTCTTTTTGCTTCATTTAAACTGTCTTCAGACTGAAACAGGGGAGCCAGCTCACTACAAGTGGTCAACAGTTTTTCTGCTTGTGTATGTTATTTACCACAGGAATACAATAAAGGTTCATGACCTACCTGACATAAATCTAGCTTACTAAAATGTTACATGTGTTTTCAACTGGGAAAGCTCCTGTTTGAGCTAATAATAGGTTTCTTCAGCTGAAATAAAGATGTGGACTGGAACAAATTGACTATCCTGGGTAAAAACCTCAGCTTTCTTATGTGTGTGGATAGTTCACAAGCATAACAAAGAACCAGAGCAATAATACTGAGTGTATGAGGATGGTTTTGGTTTTACTTTTAGATCAAGCTTTACTTTTTTTTTTTTTACTTTTGGCTTTACTTTTAGATCTGTTCATTTCCATGGCCTTACACAGACCTTGAAGTCTCTTCAGACGTTTTCTTTATGCCTGTTTGAAATCCTTTGAACTCCCAGTAAAAAAGTTTTTTCTGAAGCTGATGTCATCAGCTTAGGAAGAAAAACAACAATGAAGCAATAAGCTTATGTGAAAGGATGATTTGTTGCACAACGTTCTATTTGCAGTCCTGAAAGAGACAGCAAGTTTATATAACTATTTAAAATATCCTTAAATTGTTACAACTGAATCTTTGACAACTGAGTGCATGGTTCCATATACTTTAATTTTCAAGTTTCTTTATATATGACACTAATAAGACTGTTAATTTATTAATTAAATAATCAATTAAATAATTGATGTATTGTAATCAGTATTTACGTATTTACATATACATTTACATATAACCATATTTCATGTGGTTATTAACTGCTACTTTATATTTGTTAGTTCATTTTTTTATGGAAGCAATAATACCTCATGTTAACTTTCAATGAATTTATAAAAGGAATTCAGTGTATAACTTTGATGTGGCTTTATTGAACCCTGTCATACTTAAGCTTGGACTAACTTTAGCCTACTTCTGAAGGTATAAAGTATCCCTCAGTAATGGAGGCAGTGTATTCTGCTATGGAAAAAGATTTGGGGTTAAAGTGAGCAACTCATCATCTCTGCTTGAAGATTTAGTCTCTGATACACTGACAAATAAGGGAGAATGATAGCTCCTGGAATCCACTCTTTGTGGCAAATGAGAAGAATTAGAATAACTTACAAAGTCTGAAAAAAAAAAAGAAAGAAAGGAAAACAAAACAAAAAAAAACCCCTCTTACATTAGTTGTTTAATCAAAGCATTTAGTCACTTTTTTGCTGCTGAGAACACATTAAACACAGCCTTTTACAAACCTAAACAGGAGTAGAATATGAAGAAAGGTTAGATTAAAAATATTTGTAATGATGATGTACCTGTTTCCTCATTGTGAATTTTTCCCTGCAGTAAACCTGGAGACAGAAAACTCAGTTCAGACTAGAGACCAAGAATACAAAAGAGCTTCATATGGTGCTGAACTGGGCTTTGGAAATTAGTGTGGGAGAGCTCATTGCCAGATGAAATGATGGGGATCAATGTTCACAGACACAGAAGTCATGTAGTTTCCATCCACTTGCAGAATGATCCCAAAAGCCTGCATGTATTAAATATTTCCTAGTTAACCTGAAAAAAAAAAAACCCAAGAGAACAAGCAAGTGACAACCCCTGACCTGCCCAGTTTCATCACAGAAACAACACAGAATCTCTTCCACCAGTCCTTGCAACCCAAAACACACTTACTGTTTTGTATCAAGCAGCCTCTCTCCCTAGTTGGGTCTTATTTTCTGTTGTTCATGGAGACTACTTATTCCAAAATTTCCTAAGTGAGAATCCAAATTAAGACTCCTGGAGCTATAAGAAGAGCAGTACTAATCATAGAGTCCCTTCTTAGAGAGTGGTAACTCGGCCATATAAACCATGATCGGCATCTATGAATGACAGCCGGTATCTTTTATAACTCATTTGACATTATTTACCAAGAAATAAAGTTCTATTAGGATGGTTGCTTTTCTATGGTTCTCTCTGGCTATGATGTAGGACACAATTAAGAAAACATATATCTTAAAGGAAGATTTCTATAGATGTTTATACTCACAGCCTATAATTCCATCTTTAAGGCCAGTGGTTTAAATAATTTTTCATTGTTTAAATCTTTACACTGTAACATTATTTTCCTCTTCATGTAAATTCTATTTAATTATTAATCCCAAGAAAAACTGATAACTGCTAGCTCACCATAACGCAATCCTTTCATCTTCAAATAGTGTAGAGGAGGTAATATGCCACTCTTGAAAATCTTTAATCCTTTCTTCTTTTAGAATACAGACCCATGAAAATTTATCACAGTTCCATAGATTTCAAAGGAAGACCATGGCTTTGTGATGTCAATCCACAGGACCGTAAAGATCCTACTTTGCCAGAACTATATTGTACTTCTAAAGTGGAATGAGGAAATTGACTTGCAGTAAAATACATCTTATTATCCAATTACCATATCAGGCAAGCAAAGTCGTCAGTCTCCTTTTTATTTCTCATTTCAGATTTTTAATCACTGATTATTTTCAATGATGTAAGTTTGAGTATTTCACAATTTTAATTTCATACAGCTAAGGTATAAAATCTTTTTTCCCTTGATTTCCACTCTAAATGCATTTTTCTTTACAAAATAGCTTTGTATGCAGTTGTAACTGTTCACTTCAATTAAATCTTGTTGCTTCAAGAATAATATAATTTGAAAAAAAAAGTCCCTAATGCTTTATCATGCTAACGTTCATTTATCTGAGCAACATTTTTGTCTCTTTTATTTCTGAATATTACCATACCTGACATTTGACTGTTCCATGGTTACATAGATGTGGAGTAATGATGATGGAAAAATCTAGGTAGTCTCCCTGTACTCACTACATACCAACATGCTTTCAAAGGTCTTTGCTATCCCCAAGTCAGTAATTACTGTTTTGCCATTTCAAATTTAAGTGTGTCTAACAAAAACAGACCTCTTAAAAAAACATTAATTAAATAAAAATACCACACATCAATAATACATTGCATGCCAAACATACTTTTGAAAAATGACTGAAAGAAATCAAGTGTCTGCACCTGAGGAAAGACTGCCCACTTAAATAAGCTTATGTGAGATGTAAGATTCTTCCAAAGATGGGTTATTTGCCTTGGATGACTTAGCTCATATAATGTCAGGTAACGCGAAGATTGTTGTCCTTTGGAATTCCCTATGTGATCCATGAAACAACAGATCCCAGAAGGAACAGCAGCAGAATCATTTGGCTCTGCTGTTGATACAAAGAAATTTATTGCTGTTCAGACAAAGCTTACAGAAATATTACTCCAATACCTTTGAGCTGCAGATTTCTTAAAAAAAAAAAAAAATCAACTCACAGACAACAAAACCAGATAGTGTCTTTTTTGCTTCTCAGCCTCGGAAGTCTCTCCCTCTCTCTGTCTCTCCCTCTCTCTGCAAGACTGCCTTGCTCATACAGTTCCGATGCAGTGGAGCATGGCTTCATGAGATGCTTATTCCTGAATTTAAATGGAGGGTAACGATAGCGATCCTCTGCGAAAATAAGAACAAGGTCCTGATCGGGCTTGGGCCACCTTCAGTGTCATCAGAAGGTGAATTAAGAGGATTTGTCAATTCCATGGTCAGCTTCCGTACAGATCTTCCCAGTTGCAGCTGTTATGACCAGCTGGGTAGCGCGCAGGGCTCCACACAAGCATATACGCATAGACATACATATAGACACAGACACACGTACAACTTCCTTGCATGCCGAAGCAAACTCCTCCCACGCTCTATTCCTGGTGCACATCTAAATGGCTGTTTTATACATATTAACCCTGTGAAACGCTGTAGGACTTTGCTATTCACCTCCCAGATAATAAACTATCCGTTTGCAAGCCTGTCACACAGTTCACAGATCAAAGAATCAAGGTGTCACCAGCCCTCTTTAGTATAGATATCACTGGTTCTTTACTGCCTAGTTATGCTTGCATAGCCCTCAGACATTTTTTGTCTTGAGGTTCCTTACCCCATTCAAGTACTTTATTTTCCTTTTCACCGCATCTGCGCCACAGGCTTGCTAGCTGATACTGCACAAAAAATGCAACATTGACCTGCTCCCCCCATTATTTGACTCACTTTACTCCCATTCTGCCTGTCTGCTTTTGAACATAATCAATTTTACTGTTAAAAAAAAAAGAAAAAAAGAAAAACCAAACATAATTGCAAATTTCAGATTAAAAGGTAAAAAGGCGATCTCTATTTAAAAGAGAGTTTTAGAGAGGCTTATTTTCTTTTACTATATGTTCAATAGCTTTCATCATATAATCTGGATTCTGTGTCTCTCAGAAAAAAAAATAAAGGAAGGAATGACAGGGAGACAGAGAGCCTGGCTGGGGCTAGTGTTTATACCTCTGTAGTAGAAAAAGAAAGTCCCTCATTTTTCTCTCTGTGGTCTTTAGACTTGGTCTCCGTCCCTCACCTTAAAAGGAAGCATGATGAACAAGTTCTTGTACAACTCTTTCTGCCAAGATAGTGCCTGTGCCAGTAATTTACAAGTAATAGGCTACAGCTGTGATCTCAATCTCTTAGGTTGTTTTGGTATTTCAGTAATTACAACAGTTTCATTAACATTTAAAGTGAATAGTCAGCTCAATATCAGTAAGAGACTATTTTGTACAGCGTGGATCCATTTTACATTTGCATTTGACATTTGATAATCTCTACACATGAGCTCTGAGCCATAGAAATGAGATGTCACACACAGGAAAAATTAACCCAGGTATAACTTCTTAGTAAATCTGAGAAACTGTAGAATAAATGTCTGAGACTGGTAGTGGCATGAAGAGCACCTCTTTCCCAGTCTTATATTCATTTGAAACATGAAACCTCATTTTTATGTCTTTATTTTGTACTTGTGACATCTGTGGATATCTACAAGAAATAGAAGCAAGAAGCTGGATGAGTAGTAAAATAATCGACAGGTCAGATATGTGAATATACTGTCTGTATGTATCTAAAAAAATCAGACATTTTTCTGAGATGTCAACTTTTCATTTTGTAGCAGTCTTCATTTTAGGCTATCATTCTACTGAACTACATCTCCACCTTGCATCACTGAGGCAATTAACTAGACTCGAGGAAGAAGCATCATTGGCATTAGCATAGTAGTACTAGAGGGTAAGCAGTAAACTGAATAAAATTCAGTGTAACACAGGAATAAACAATCTTAAATTCTGCATAGCCCGTTAACTTAGGAACTAGACTGTCCTATAAAAATGCTAGCTCAATGTTCAGCAGCAGTCAAAACAAGTGAATTAAATGTTAGGAACTACTGAAAAAACAGTAAGGAAAAAAAGCATAAAATATCACTGTTTAATTGCATAAAATCATGGGTTTCCCATACCCTGAACATTGTGCAGTTATGATCCATCATTGCTAAGCAATATGGCAGAAATGGGGAGGGATCAATGGAAGGTGACCAGAGAAATCAAACACATGGAGTGGTTTCCTTACGAGGAAGGATCAAACAGACGAGCACCCCTCGTCCTAGGGAACTAGAACTAATTACCAAGGAATGATGTAACAGAGGTGTTTGCAGTGATGAGTGACCTTGCAAACAAAGTAGGATTACCAGGTATAAAACAAATAAGATGTGACACCTGCTTCTTCACGCACCATGTAGCTCAACTTTAAAATTTTTTACCATAGGGTATGTGGATGCCAAAATATTTGATGTGTCCAAAAACTAAATTGTCAGAAAATAATGTTCTCATGTAGTAAGGAATACCTCCTCTGTAGCTGAAGAAATTCCTGAGTAGTGAATGTGCTGAAGGCTGGCAGAATATTCTTCAGAACATTCACTATAATCCTTGTATGTTCTTATATTCTTTCGTAAACATCTACTATTGACTACTGTCAGAAATAATGAGAATATTGTGAAGGTGGTTGGTTGGTTGGACTAATCTTGTGTTCTTCTGAAGTAGTCTTGTCAATCCTCTGACAGAACCAGCAAATATATTGTGTCTTTACTGGTAAAGCAAGTGGAGCTTCCTGTTCCTTCTTAAACTTCTTTTGTACCACGAAAACTACCTCACACAAACACTTCAGAAGTATGAAAAACAAAATAGTTAATTTGTATTTTCTTCTAAGAAATCATATTAGAAATTCAAACTGTGCTCTGAAAGTCTTCACACTGAAACCTGGTGAAGATGTCAAGGCACTGGCACCAGCTTGGTAATAGAACAACGCCATGTCCCACCAGATTTAACCCCGTGCTGCATACATTTCAAAAAATGACCATTTCCTGTAGGAGGCATAGCTAGTAGAGGTCTGGAAGGATACTTGCAGTCAGTGGAGTTTATAAAATTCAGACTAACTGATGATCTGACCTGAGTTTTTGGTTAAAATAATTTTGATTTCTAAATTAATAAATCATTATTTTTATCTGTTCTCTAACATTAACTGAGCTTTTTCTATTTTTGCAGTCAGTGAAAGAAAGGAACAATCTTGTCTGTGTTATAGATAGCAAAAACTTCAATTAAAGAAGTATTTAAGTCCTTTTTCACAACAAGTTGTGGAATATACTTTTAGTGCAAGGATCAGTCCAATATTATAATGCTATTTTTAAAATCAGTCTATATAAAAAACAAACGTAAAACAAAACTGAAAACTGGTTTGTTTTTCTAGCAAATTGAGATGCTTAAAAGCAATAAGCATCAGGACAGATTTGGGATTGGAAAAGAATTTATATCAAATTACTGATAATCTATGTTGCCACCTTTTAGTGTATGTATCCCTCTGCTGACACACTGGGCTACTCTATTAGCTGAAGGAGGTATACAGTAATTCTGTACAGAAACAAAGGAATTCTGAGCATAAGAAGTCACTCTGTCAGTGCAAGATAAATAATTTTTTCCATTCCTTTACAGCACTAAAAGTACTTTGTCAATTTTATGAGGTCTGTGCTGTAATTAATCTTGGGATTTCAATGTTTCTGACAATTTCTGTTACTCATCATCTTTGTGCAGCTGATTTGCCATTCACATACAGTCTTTTTTAGAGAGCTGTGAAAAATAGTCCAGAGTTTGTCTTATGGCACAAGGGCGATTGAGTTCCAATCTCATCCAAATAATTTGATCTGAGACCAAAAACACTGTTGAATATATGTTTCATGGACATAAGCAGAGCAACAGCCTAGAAACAAATACAATTTCCATGTATTTTAAGTGGATTGAAAGTTCTAGTCTTAATTCTCATTGACTGAAAAATAAGGTTGCACAAGCTATGTATCTCACTACGGTGTCATAGAATGACTTTAATATATTTTCCAGGTGAACAGAATTTCTGGTTACTATACCAAAAAACAAATGGATAAGTGTATAACATTCTACATATGCAGTTAACATGGGTAGTTGTGGGTAATATTAGAGGCCAGTTTTCTGACAGGAGCACAAAATGGCACCAGATATCGTCCCATCAGAATTTGATTACAAAATAGACACGAGGTTCTACAACTGCAGTAGCAAAGAGGAGTCATGCAATTGGCTGCAGCAGAAACTTCTTTCTTTTCTATTCTCCTTCTAAAAAATACTATGAGTTCTCAGCACAAATTGAAAGTTTGTTGAAGGCCTGGATTCATAGTGCCCAACTAAGGCAAATAGCTGAGATGTGTTCAGCTGGGACCCTAGCCACCGTGAGCTCTTCTGTCACTGAAGAGAGAAAGTTGCTGTCTCCCTTCATGAGGTTTGGTGTGAGGCTTCTCCCATGATTCATACCAGCCTGAAGTGAAATGATTTGTTCTCAGATGAAAGATGTTATAAACTGGGTTGGTAACCATTAAACTGGAAGTAAGGAATAGTGTAGGAGCATGCGAACAGCAGGATTACCACCAGACTGCAGCAAGCACTGGAGCCTCACCATCCACTTGACTGGGAAGAAATAAAACACAAGCACCATGAAGAGTATGATGTGGGAGAGAAACATTCACACAGCAACCTATTAGTTTCAGCTGTGAAATGGCAGTCACAGTCATGTGTGTGTGTTTCTGCATGTGTGTGACAGTTTGCAGTGGTGGCCACCACCCCATGGGCTAGCATCTAGTTCTTCGAATGTGCCTCTCAGTTCCACTGTGGGAAACTCGGATGTTGGCCTAAGTCTGTTAAGGCACAACAGACATCTTGCACAGGCAACTGAGAGTCTAAACTGGTCGCATGAATCCACTCTTCCACCTCAAGTGTACCAAGATCCACAGGCTGGCTCATCCCAGCAATCTGATCTAATGTGGGCTCTGTAGAGGCTTTTGAGATCTCAGGCAAGAAGAGCGACAGCCTCATCTGGGTACATTAGTTGTGGGAATGGTCCCATAGCTACAGTTAGCTCAACCTGGAGCTGTACATGCATTCTAGACCTAACTTTAGTTTCTCTTTTTAAATGGAAAGCAATTTAAGACATGCAGTTGCAGCGCAGGGACAGTGTGTATATTGATAGCAAACCATAATATAGTAAGCAAATACAGGCAGCAGCTCACCGTTGATCCCTGGGCATCTCACCTCATTTCATAAATTTCAGATGAGACCCATTACTATTTGTATGATGCTGAACAAAATAATTGTAAGAATTCCATCAGGAATTAGTAAAACACAAGTTTTTTGATGAAATTTTTAGAGCAAAACCAACATCAAATTAGACTTTCATTCTGGTGTGTTGCTCTAAACATTCCTTTTTTTTTTTTTTTAATCCTCTTTAGGAGTTTGAATATTTAATAATTTCCTGTCAGTTGGAAAATTGTTTCATGTGAGGCTTTTTAAAGACCTTCCTGAAAACTAATTTAAGGCTTTCTTAAGGCTTTAATACTTCTGTTCAAAAATGTAATTCATTCACTTTATCTTTTGTTACCCTGAAGAAAAAATATAAGGTAAAATCTCAAAATGTTGTATTTTAGATAAAATATTGCTTACTATTAATTTTTTTCCTGAAGGGAGCTTACAGGAGAGATGGGGAGGCACTCTTTATCAGGGAGTGCAGTGAGACGGCAAGGGGTAACGGGTATAAGCTAAAAGAGGGTAAATTTAGACTAGACACTAGGAAGAAATTTTTCACTGTGAGGGTGGTGAGGCACTGGAACAGGTTGCCCAGGGAAGCTGTGTATGCCCCATCCCTGGAGGGGTTCAAGGCCAGGCTGGATGAGGCTTTGAGCAACCTGGGCTAGTGGAGGGTGTCCCTGCCCATGGCAGGGGGGTTGGAAATCTATGGTCTTTAAGGTCCCTTCCAACCCAAAACATTCTATGATTCTATGATTCTATGGTTCTATGATTCTTCTGACTTCCCAGAATATATTTTCTAGCCCAAAATGAATTTCTTCTCCTTTTCTATTTGACATTACAAATTATATAGTTATTCATGAATGTTTTTTCTTTCAGAAATTAAAATTTTTACTCAGCCACAGACTTCAGATGTATATTCCTGAAAGGCTTGCAGAATGCCTTTCATGTTAATGAATGTAATAAAGATGGCCTTTGGTCATCAAAAAGGATAAAATTATAGGAAAAATAAAGCTGAATGTTTTCAGATTTTTTCCCTTCTGACATTTTATAAAACATTGCATCAAAACTTTTTTTTTTAATTAGAGTGTTTTTGTAGTTCTTTCTGCTTTCAGAATTTTTTTTATGGATTAAGAAACCTCTTCCTTCATTTGATACATGATTTGCAAAAGAGGAACAGTGAAATAGTGGGCTAAATGTCCAACACCCAAATTTCTTCATAGCAAAAGCAGGTTCAGAAGGAAATGGCTGCTACAGAAGCTGAATGTTTGTGTTCCTCATCCTTCTTTGCCCTTTCCATCTTACCTTCTGCTTTATGCATAGACCCATTTGGAGCTCATTAGGCTTTTCTACTATCCAGAGACAGGGATAAATGTTACAGAAGTCTCTTACTAATTTTATTTTTAAGTCTAGTAGTCTGAAGTAATGGGCCCTTCCAAACAAGCTTGCAGGCTAATGTATTCTCTCTTTCCATTACTGAAGTGTTAATAAACCCAAGTTTTTGATAACAGATGGCAATTTATTGAGGTAACCGTATTTAATTAGTTGATGAAGTTATTTACACTGTTTTCATTTAATTTTAAGTTAATGCAGCATCAGATATTGTTTTGAGTGGAACAAATTATTAATAAAATGCACTGTTAATACAGTAGTAATATGACTAACAATTAAGAATATTGACAGAGAGCTTAAGACAGAAGAGAACTGACAAAGCAGTTGACATTGTCCTGGCTATACTTTTCCTCATGTATGTGGAGTTAGAATACATTATTTAATACATTTTAATATAAAATTATCTTTGTTTTATATTTGCAGTGAAATGTATTTTAAAAACAGACAGAAAATAAATAAAATAATAGAAACAGCAAGATTTGCCAGTGGAAATCTCTGGAAACAGAAATAGAGCTCTGAGACAGAAAACCCTTGATAATATTGAGTTGTGTCATTAACTGCGCTATTAATATATATCCTTAATATGGAGCCATCTTCTAAACAAACACTGAAAGTTTTTGTAGAACAAGTTCTTGAGTTCAAAGAGATGCTGGTTTGAGCTTAACTGAAGTCTGTACTAAAACCTGATTGTAGTATGTTTTCTCCACTGAGCTTCTGCTGTATCTAGTCACCTTTGAATAATGTCTGATATTATAATTCTCAAGGTTGTAAATTGCAAATCCATGCAAAGCATTTTTCTGTCTCTGCTTTGGTTTAATCAATTTAAGCTTCAGTTAGAATCACAGGGAACATTTCCCAGAATAGGTTTTTTGGGCAGATCGAAGTTGTCATTATAAAATAAAATAAGACTTGCTATACTGGATTTGACCACACGTCTATCGGTTCTTGCCTTGGGCAGCAGATTCATAGTTCAGAGAGAAATGAAACCCTTAAAGTACATTTTGCCAGTTGAGAAAAGTTGAAAGAACTGAAAACACTTTGGAGAGGCAGTGCAAAATTTTTACTCTCCCAGACTTACACTTGAAGACTAATGAATGTTACATCAACTCAGTTCACAAACCTACACATTGTACATCATTAAAATAAATAACATATTTAAAAAAAATCTTATCTGTTAAGCTATCATCTGCTATATATATACAGTGTCTGTGACTCGGTGAAGTATCAAGTCTATGGGTTAAACATACGCTTTTGAAAATAAGATTAGATCCCTGCTTGAAGTTTACAGCTCTTTAACTACGTATCAATTTGTTTTCATCTTCAGCACAAGTTTTGTCATACTAGAGAACTGAACCCTACTCTCCTATAAAGTATGTACATTACATTCATTGCAGCCAAAATTATGCACACCCTGATGAATGCAGCAGAGTGCCGAGAAAAGGTCATAATGGATAACTCATCATCTTTCTGTCCGAATGATTAAAGTTAAGAGGAAGGCTCTTCCAGACAGAAACACATAAGAGTATCTGGGTAAGAGAAAAAAAAATCTAATTTTTCAAGTGCAAAACAGCACTAAATATACAAAAGAAAAGAAAAGAAAGATAAATTACAAAGTGCAGGCAAAACCCTAACATTTCACAGTCAGACATGCCATCTTTTGTCCTTCTTGTACTGAAACTATTTTACTATAAATAAATGAAGAAGTAGACTCATTTTTTTTTTCCTCACTACAAAGCTGTTTATATCCAAGATCAAATTCTCTATCTGCTGAAATGGATAAAGAGAAGGTTCATTATCACATCAGCTCTAACAAAATAAACTTTTCTACAAACTAATGCTACTACAATTTAAAACTCGTCTCACTGATGTACCAGTCTGCCAGGATTTGATTAGCAACGGCAAGGGCTGGGTTCAATTTCAAGGGGTCACATCAAATTGAGCCTCCATCTAAAAACCTGAGAAAATTAAATTAAACTGTCTGGGTGCTCAGTGAGCTGTACTTCTCCACTCTCAAATGATGAATCAACTGGCTTAATGAAACAGTAAGATGTTGAAGGGAGTGCAAAAAGAGGAAAACAGACATATAACAGCACAGCAAACAACAGTTGTCTATCTCTTTACTGAACAAGAGGCAGCACTCTTTTATTGATGAGAGAACTATAGTGGCAGCTGATTTGTTTACAATGTTCCCCCATAACTCACAAATATTTACTGTGTTTGCAAAATTTGGTGACTGTATTACCTGTTCTGTTAGGTAGCCAGAGCTCGGCTAAGATCCAGCTGTCTCAGTCCTGTGAGCTGTTCATTAGCCACTCCTGTGGCCTGAGGAACTGCTATTCTTCTGCAGTGCTTTCTGCTTTCTACCAGGAGGACATGAAATACACAGAACGTGATGTCTTCATAGGACAACTGAGACTGATGGTCTGGAAACTAGAATGCTTTTCAGGAAGACACGGGAGGAAGATCCAAAAATTTGTAGGCAGAGAGAGAAATCAAACCCAGCTCTCCTATGTTCGGGGTGTTCATTAATGCTAATCAGTCGTCAACTGTATAAAAGAAGCAGTCAGCCCCTACTTCCCCAGGTTTAAAAGAAGTGAGGAAGGAAGTTCGTTGGGGGAGGTTTTGGACTGTGGCCAACAGAGACAGTAAAGGAAGGTTCTTCTTTGCCCTGAGTAATGCAACAAGGCACTCCTTTTCAGCCTTTTGCACTGGGCAGCTTTCAGGAACTCATAACTGTGCTGGTTCTAATGATCCCCAGTGTAAGGAACCAAACATCTTTTAGGCATCACCCAAGTCACAAAAGCGTCAAGTGCGGAGTCTAGATACCACCTTGAGTGTCAGAAACCCAGAGGTTTACAGTGAATGACTGGCATGAAACCCCTTTGTAGAGCTAACATTAGGTTTATATCATTGGGAGATCCAATCTAATCCCACATCCTTCAAAGAGCTTCTAGTCTGCTCAGTCAGTAGTGTATTACACCCTTTCATCGAAAGGCATTGAACTCCATAGGCAATTACTAGCCCAGGGAGCTATTTTTCTCCCTTATCAATGAAGATATGAAATGTTAATGAACAGTGCATTTCAAATAGCCATTTGACGCCACTAGGTCATCTAAAAAAAAAGAGCTCCCAGCCCCCACCCCAAAAGAAAAGAAAACCAATGCACCATGCATAATTCTGGTAACTAGTCAAATATATCCCTCATTGTATAGCAAGACCTATAGTGATATCTCTATTTAATAAAGCCACACATTGAAAAGCAATATCAGCTTTATCTTAGGTGGCAGCTGTATTTATCAAAGCCAATGTCTGCAGAGTGAAAAACTACTTCTACTCTGCAAAAGCAATTATTCATTTATTCATTTGGGTCCTGACTATATTTTATCACTAATGTATTTGGCTGCATTCAGTGTGATAGTTATATCTAAAGCATTCTGAAGTGCTGGCAAAAAATTCCCAACTATTAATGCTTCTTTAAAGCACTACCTAACCTTACATAACTTCAAAATTTTAATGATAAATATGATAGCCTTATTAGAAATATAACAAACTCCAACCTGTGGCACATTGAGACAAATGAGAGTCTTGCTGTTAAAACTGTTTGATACTGTTTCCCCCTCTGACCTCTACATAAGTGAAACTTTTTTCCATGGGAGTAATGGACGCCACTGGTAAGGGAAATTTTAATCTGTTTTAAATAGGTCCAATAAATACTTTTGCTATTGTAATTCTATATGCCTTTGTCTNTTTTTTGTAAGAAAAATATATGTTTTTTTTTTTTTTTTTTTCCTCAGGGAGTGAGACACCTAGCTACAGATGTCTGGATGTTTTTATATCTAACCTAAAATTCCTTGACTTCTTTTATGGTCAATGAAGAAATTAAATGAAAAAGAGCAGTTCTGTTGGGTGTGGTTCTTTTCATCCTCAAGAAGATGCCTACAGTATGATAGATTAACCACTTCTGAAAATGTAATGTTGCTTAAGAGAAACACGCACAAAAACCCCACAAACCTTCANCTGGGGGATATGAGTGAGTGGCTGTGTGTGTGAGACAGGGGCTGTGGCAACTGTCTAGGGTTAAACCATGACACCTAGGCAGCTTAATTTTAATTCTCCCGTAAACAGGGAAACAAATATTTTTTTTCTTTTTTAAATCCTGGATGAAAACATAGCAAGCAGCAGACAAAATCAATTTTTTAATAATAAATCATGTTAAGCCTCTCTGCTTTCTTTATAGGAGAGGGTAACAGAACCTGTAGATAACCCAGGAACAGTAAGTATATATATTTTGATTTCAGTAAGGCTTTTGACAATGCTTTACAAGACATCTCACAAACTGACTGTGAAAACACAGATTAGATAGATAACAGAAAGACAAAAATGAGCAGAAACCTGTACTAAGATTGTGATTTTCAGTGGCTCACTCCTAAAACAGAAGGATGTAGCAAATGCATCTGTTTAGGTCCAGTAGGTCCTGAATAATACAGTAGTTCCACTAACAGTCTGGAAAATGGAATCAAGAGCTTGCTAATGACATCTACAGAGAGCACTAGGCTCCGTCTGGCTGTAAGCAGATTGGGGAACAGATTTCAAACTCAAAGTGACTGTAACACACAAGTTTCACTCCGCTGAAGGCAAGTGCAAATTCTTCTACCTAGGCAAAAGTAATGAACTAAATGATCCTGGGTGGGAAAGAACTGGAAGAAAGGACAGTCAGCCAGACTTAAACCAGAGGTGAAAAAGGTGAACATAAATTCTAACACCTAAGCAAAATTTTAATCCATGAGAGGCATGAGGTAGCTTTGTCTGAATCTGTTGGAATTGTTGAAACCTCACCAGTTCACAGAATACATTGGGTCATTAGAAAAAGATCCAGAGATTATGAGGATGACTAGCAAACTCAAAAGGGTGACTTACAAGTAAAGATTGAAAGCTCTGGAACTGTTTAACTTTTCCATTTTAGATAAAGTTTCTGACATTCATATGTACATTTGATCTTTTAGATGAATAATTTTGGCAGATAGGGTGAGGGCATTGCTGATAGCACTAACTACTGTAATTACTTTATTATGACTAACTTTTTCTCCTTTTCTTCTTAATATGCTTTTTTTTCAGTTGTTCCAAAATACGTGAAAACAAAGATGGTGACCAAAAATAGCTGAGGTATATTTGTGTATCTTGTAATTGTTAAGTGTGACTTTTTCGACAGTCTGTGATTCACAATGCTGGGAAAGGCATTTATTTCACTTTTTAGAACACATGGGCCAAGTTCTTTGGTTAGTACAAACTCTTTTAGCTCCATTGCCTTTACCTAGTAGAAAAAACAAGACGACCAACATTTTTTGTTCTTAAATGGTCTTTGCTTATCATTTGAATGAATAAATACTTTCTAGGTACTGCGGCATGAGGAAAAGCTTATAATGAAAATCTTTGTACATTTTTTAAATAGAGAACAATATAAAATTAAGGACACTTGTGTAAATACACTGAAGGAACCATTGAACTGTATTTGAGATCTGGAAGCTTAGAAGAATGTGATGTTGCATCCTCCTGAAGAAGGAGCTTCCAAATTATTACCATTAAACTGTGACAAACAACCTCTGCTTCTCCAGGACTTATGGAAGGGAGCAGGAACACTAGGGACAGGTCTTTTTTACCTCATGCAGAACCCCTGAGGATCTCAGCTCTTTCATTTATACTTTAGCAGTTTTTGTCAGGCCAATAAAATGTTATTGCTTGGGTTGAACTGAACCATGGAATTTGTCTTCCACAAAGGATTAAATAAATGTAGAACATTTACAGGACTACTGGAACCCAGCTGTGCTGGAGATTTCCCAAATATTATGGAACAGCTTGAATTTGGGACCAGGGCTGGGGCAAAAGCAGTAGTTCTTCTGTTACTAAGATCTGGTTGGAGTTCCTTGGCAATAGATGATTTTCTCTGATGATGCTTCAGCTGTGGGAAGAGAATGTGGCTGAGCAGATAGTGTGCATATTCTCACAACTGCATTCGTTTCCAAGCCCTGGGACTGTGCACCCACATATGTCCTTAGAATGAGAAAAGATGTGCACTGATTCTCCTCATTGTGCTTTCTATACCCCAGGCTCCACAGGAAAAGACAGACTGGACAGCAGTGGCATTCAGAATTGATGCCTGAGCTGGGTCTAAGGATGTGTTGTGATACAGCCCTGCAGGACTAGACCAGGTCAAGTTTGCTTCCCCAAGAAGAATTAAAAAAAAAGTTCCATTAATTTCCTCAGTGGAAAACTATACTTACAAGTATGCAAATTGAGTAAAAAAAATTTACAATTTACTGGAGTTATTTCTATGTCTCCCTAATCTCCATAAGATTATAAAAGTCTTAAGAGATAGAGAACAAATGCAATTGTCACAGGCCATCCGAATGTTTGGAATTTAATACAGTAAATCTTAATGGGTGTGAAAAACACAAAACTCTGTAACAGAGTAGAATATATGGTAAAGTCAGCAGTCTCATTTTTTAACACATAAGCTCTCTGACACTTTATGCTGTGCCGCTGCTTTTTCAAAATAGTGATTGTAGCTTTCTCTGCACTGACTAAATTAATCCTTCTAATCTGATGGTTGTTCTGGTCCTGTTAGGAGAGGACTAGATTAATAAAATCACTCCTCCAACGTTTCACTGTTATTCATGCAGTCCCACTGACTGATTTTAAGGTTCAAACAAGAAAAAACACAGGGGTCCAAATAAGTACAATTGAATGTTTCTCTGAGGGTCCTTTGCTGTCTGTTAAATTCTTTCCTGATTCTTATGATTAGCACCAAACCAGGAAAGGCAAGAAGCACTGTGATTTCTATTTTTCTGTTATATTCTGTTCATAAAGTCTGCCATTCACATAACTGTAACTTCTCTGGAAATGGTTCCTTGGTCAAGACATCCATGAGTCACACCACCAACGCATTGTAGAGATCAATCTTCACTAATGGAAATGTGTATATAATTAACTAATTATTCATGACCTGCTTCAATGAGGACTTTGCAGACACATTTCTCCATTACGTGAATGGATTCATGGCTCATTTGGATAAGGCATGTAAGTCCATCCTTATTAAACTGATTGGCTTCTGTCTGCCTCCCATTGCTTCATGAATTCAGGAAACCCACATATACTTTTAGATTTTAATTTGTCTTTCCCACTCCCCTTCTCCCTCTGTTCATCAGACAGATTCCCCTTCTTCTTTCTCTTCATCTGTCTTTCTCACCACTGTCCATTTATATCTAAACTTAACATTATCCTTGGACCTTTTTATTCTTGTAATACTTTCCATAAAACTAGTATTTTCTGCATCTCCACCTCACTACCTGCATCTTTCCGTTAATTGTACCATTTCTTTACCTCCCACTCTAACTGATTGCTCAAGCTCTAGCTACTTCACTTGGGCTGTAACATAAATATGATATTGTCTGACATCTGAATTGACATATGCATGGCACCTGAAAAACAGTAAAATTTTCTTGATACTGTATATGTTTTGCATAGGTAACTAAGTCTGCTTATTATGTATGTTTATTATATAGATATGTTTTTAAACCTGTAATCATTGAAGAGAGATACCTCTAGAGAGGATTCAGAACACCTGGAGCTAGTCTTGACTCTAAATCGCCTATTAAATTAGATTCCTAAAATTAGTTTGGGTAAACACTATGAACAGGATTTCCAGAAGACAATTGAACTCGTGAACATTTAAGGAAGAATATTTAAAGGCCTGCAGGGAGAATCATAATTAGAAACTTAATAGATCTGAACAGCTATGAGAACATTCCCTGTAAAAAAGAGATGTTATTAAAGAAGACAGTCTCTTTTCTTAGGACATCCTACTCTTAGCGATGGATGTCAAAAAATTAAAGCAAAAACAATCTTCATACTTGTGTTCTCAAATAGCTCTTGAGTGAAAATATCAAATTAAGTATTTAATGTTATCANCACACCTAATGAAGGTGAATGACAGTGAGTTCATGAGTCCTAAGCAAACCTAGAGAGGCTTTCTCATCTCTGATGTGTAGCTTGGCAAAGCTCTAATGTTTACAAAATTCATCAAATGAATAATGTTCTCTGATGAATTCAAGTATATTAAAGAATGACAAGTCTTCCAAATTTTATGATATCCTGATAACACTTGTAATGAGTGCTGAATAAGAATACCACTAATAAATATATATACAATGCTACTATTAGTAAACAGTTTTGTAAAATAAAATATGATATGTATGTCTAATTAGCACTTCAAAAAGTGACAGATTTAAAATTGTAATAGAATTGAGGTCATTTTTCTCCAAAGCATGATGAATATTTATCCTTTCATTATCTTGCTAAATAATTTCCATTTATGTACCACCCCTTTACAAGAAACAGTGTCTGATGAGAAAAACTGAGAACAGTTGCTTGAAATTTACTGACACATAGGGAGAAAGAAAAAACTGTTTGTGATTCAGAGGTAAGTTGGCAGCTCTCACAGTAACTCTCACAGCTTCACAGTTTTTTGGCATTTGATATAGAACTGTCCTGCAGACAACTGCTCAGGTCAGAACCTCTTAAAAAAATGTACCTGACCTTGAGGCTGCAGAGCAGAGCCTGAAGAGCAGAGGGCCTGGATGTACCTTAAAGATTCAAAATTAGAAAGCCAAGTCAAAGGATTCTGAATTTGCTTGGTCTTTATCATTCAAAGTTTATCCTCTCTGACTGGTGTTAGCACAGCATATCTATGTCCCCTAAAGCGTACACACTGACAGTGACACTGTCTGGTTGCATGACATCAATCCTGAATCTGGACACATACAGTCAGTCTTTGGACTGGACTAAATGCCTGCTTGAGAATTTGAGGGAAATAGCATTCCCCATTAAACACTGCAGGTCATATAGAGTACAGGAACACAAAAGTAGGCAGGGACGTGCTCTGTATGAATTGAAGAGTGAGCTGGGTAGGGAAGGGCAAGAGGCTTGCCTTTTACACTTGCTGTCTAGTAAAGCTGGCGGTGTTGAGCAAATACTGGCAATGCACTGGAATATTAAATCCCACCAGTGCACTGCCAGATATTATGTAAAAGAAAAAGAAGCTGAAATTTAATCTGAATTAAAAACGTTTTGGAAAACTATGCTGACATGCATCGTATTCATGTTTATAAATGACTAATTTGAGTAGACTACCTAGATACTGCATCAGTAAAAAGTAACCCAGAAGAGAGAGAAAAATGTTACTTTGCCAAGCTTCAGAAAAAATTCAGGCAATGTGTTTCCCAAGACATGGAATAAGTCAATATTAATTAGCTGTACAACTATTTCATTTTTCCTAAACTGTTGCTTTAGCATTTCCTAAAGGAGTCATACTGAGGATCTACAAATCTTGTAGGCCATTTATTTTGGAGAAGTCATTCAGTAAAATGTTACTGAAGTCTACATTCAGTATCACACTGTTATAAATGGGAACAGTCTATAGGTCTTTAAAATTAGGGGAATGAACTTCCTCATTCACAGTCTTTCTTATTCTCTCTCTTACAGTCTCTCTCTATATGCTTACATAAGTATTACATGCATATATATGTATGCATGTGTACATATATGTGTATATATATATATGTATGTGTGGGTATGTGTACATAAACATGTACACACATGTATCACACATATGGAAGATGCTTAATTAAAAGTCCAGACAAAAATAGCAAATATAGAGCAAATATGTCAAATAATGAAACAACAAATATGCCAAATAATGAAATAATTATGCAGCAGATGACAGTGGGTTATCCTATCATCTTACAGATTATGTGTTGTATATAAATCCTTTCATGTAATATTTGTAAGCTCACAGCACGCACATCCTCTAGTCTATTGCAGAAAGTTTTATTGATTCACAGAGAAATAGTAAATTCTACCTGAGGCAGCAGTTCTTCCAAAATGTTGTTGGCATCAGAAGAAAATAAAGAAAATCTCATTGTTAGATATGATTTGTGATACAACTCCTCTCATGTGCTGAGTATTAAGGTCTTTTAAAGGAAGAGATCTTCACTGTCCGCATAAAAGATATAAGGAACACTTCTTCTTGTAACAAAATCAGTCTTGAAAATTTGAGATTTCACAGTCCATTAACCAAAGAGCAATGACAGGATTTCTTTCAGAAATGAACTTTGTGTTGTGCAAGAAGTCATCTGTGATAATCGAAGAGAGAAGACAAAAAAAAAAGGCCACTCAAAACAACAAAAACAATGAGACCCACAACACAATTCGTATCAAAGTCCATGCTATTAAAGAAATGAAATTGCAGCTATCCAAATCTGAAGATACCAATTATGTGTAATGGTGCAGAACCAGGTTACATCAGCATTGAGTTTTGGGCAGTTCATATTCCATTTTACTTGCATTTGCAGAAAGTTGAGCCAGTGTTAACTCCCACTCAGGATGCAGTTGATCACAGTGTTACAAAAAGTCAAACTGACAGTGAAGAGGAAGCAAAAGGATCTGGGTCATGTCTCTGCTGGGTTTTAATTCGTTCTTATTAGGAACAATAATATAACACTGTGTCTTAGATTCTGAAACTGAAAAGCATGCATATGTATGGAATACAGTTAAATGGTTTGTTTGGATAGAGGAAATACAAGTAAAATAATTTTTGGATTAATTTCAGTAAGAAGTACGTGCCTCTGCCTGTTTGAACTGAGTCACTCGAGCATTAGGTAAGATATTGTCTGGGCTAGGCGAACAAGGCATAATAATATCATGAGGTGTTATGTCTCTTTTAATTGTGTTCATTTCAGAGGGAGCAATAAACATTAGGATGCCTTAATTCAGTTCATTTCAATGGGAGCAATAAACATTAGAGGCCTTTTAGTACCCCTTTCTGAAGTGTCTCACTTGACTAATTTTGGTCTAATTTAAACAGGAAGGACAGGACACAAGATTAATTTAACTCTTTGCCTGGCAAACCATTCATTTTGAAGTTGTTGCACCAAAAGAAAGCACTAATTACCGCAATAAAAAATTAATATTAATTGCCATTCTAGACATGACATTGTAGCACCAGAGGCTTCTGCTAATGCAGGCTGAAGAACTCTCTGAAAGAATACAAAACACAGGGGATAATTCTGTAGGTATTTAAGTGACCAGTTTCATAGATCTTAAAATATTCTGCCCATCCATAGAGCAGATGTAAGACTTCATGTATGTTAAAATGAGCACTTTCGTATGGTTTGTACAGAGAAGCCATGATAAAACAGATTACGCAGTGTCTGATACTGAGATAGTCTGTTTTGAAAATATGAGACTTTTCTTCCTATTCTATCCTTATGCACTTATAGTGGGTTGATCCTGGCCAGTGGCTAACCGCCCACACAGTTGCTTGCTCACTCCCCACCCCTGGTGGGACAGGTGAGAGAATCAGAAGAGCAAAAGTGAGAAAACTTGTGGGCTGAGATAGACAGTCTAAAGGAAAAGAGATTTTAAAAAAGCAAATGATGCAGAGGCCGTCTCTCACTGCCTCCCACAAGCAGACCGATGCCCAGTCATGCTCATGGCAAATGCTAAATTGGAAGACATCCCCCACTCCCACATCAGTTTTTATTTTTCAGCATGATACCATATAATGTGGAATAGCCCTTTGGACAATTTGGATCAGCTGTCCTGGCTGTGTCTCCTCTCAGCTTCTCTCCCACACTTTAGCCTATTTGTGTTATTTGAGAGTGATGGAGCACTGTGACAGGTTGCCCAACGACACTCTGGAGTCTCTGTCTGTGGAGATATTCAGAAGATGTTTGGACACGGTCCTGGGCAGGCTGTAGGTGGCTCTGCTTGAGCAAGGGGGTTGAACCAGGTGACCTCCAGAAGCCCCTTCTAACCTCAACCAGTCTATGCTTCTGTGACAGACAAAACATTTCTGTTTATCAACTCTGTTCTAGCCACGAATCCAAAATACAGCACCATCCCAGAGAAGCCCCCAGTGGGCTGCTATGAAGAAAGTCCATTCCAATCAGACCCAGTAAAATTCCAGAAACAAACATAATCAAAAGTTATGATTTAGGTACAGAAATCTTAAGTTATGGTATGAAAGTTTAGAAGAAGAAAGAAAGGAGNGGAGAGGGAAAGTGGCGAGTGTTGGGACATGCCTGACTGACCCCAGCAGCTCTTGGTAGGTGTGGCAGTGGAAGGAAGGAAAGAAGGAAGGAACCGATAACGACAAAAAGACTGCAAAGTACTGTAATTAATGAAAAGCTACCCGTTTTAAATGAAATAACGTTCATCCTGCCAGGAAATAAATACAAAAAAAACCCCAAACACAAACCCACCAAAAAACAAGAAACTGAATCAAACCCTCTTGATAACTTTTTCATTATAACTTATCAGCAGTGTGCAAGACTTTTGTTGCTTTAATTATATAAGGGTAACACATCCAGCTAAACATAGTAAAATTTTCAAAGGTTTAGCTATTTCTATTTTGTTTTCTGTTATGTTACTTGGTTTAAAGCCTTCTCCAGGTGACAGAGATGCAATGTGGTCTCACTTTAGTTCCTGTTGAAGTTAATGATTACATTTTGGGGATTACAGCTCCAACCTACCACAACCTAGTTACAATTTAAGAGTGTCCTAATATTACTTCTGTTCTCAAAAAATGCCAAGCAGCTGTTCTATTTTTTTACGTAAGAGATATGTTATTTCATATTTAACATAATGTACTTAATAGGTGTCTGGTAGAGTTAATCTCCTTAAAGTTAATGGGAATCTTCCCATCAGCTTCTCTTGGATCTGGTTTTAATCTCACATACTTTTATTCCTTATTTTAAGTTCAGAGTGCATTAACATTACTTGGCCAAAATTGTCCTATCTATTTATCTATCAATTAATTCAATCCATCTGGCCTCTACTAACATAATACCTCAGCACATCACAACATTAAAATTTGGTGGCAAGAAATCAACTAAGAACAATATCCTGCTTCTACTTCTTTTTTCCTAGGTCAGGAATTTATAACCAGTTTTACAGGGATTTGCAAATGTCTGTATCTGAGAAAAGTATTTTTTCACTTATATTTGAGTCATTTTCAATAACATTTTTGATGATTTTTCAGTGTACATATACATCTTGATTATATTCCTTCAAGAATATGCTTATGCTCTCTCTCGTGTTGTGATTGCTGACCCTAAGATTATTCTGATTTCTAGGAAAATACATGAAATCACATTGGTATACATTAGTATATATAACATCTCTAGGAAAACATTTTAACTCAGCTAGACTGTATATCCTTGGGTAGAAGAATAAATATCCCAGTACACTTTGACAAACTGTTTAATAAAATAAAATAATAATGAAACCCCTATTTTCAGTCCAGGCTTCTATGCTGCCATACATTTTATTGGTCTGAAAGGTGGAATTCTTGGCAGACAAATTGTCCCATGGGCCACATAAAGGGCACACGGTATAATTCAGCCTAGTGTAAGTATAAATGACCAAAATAGAGTCCGAAAGGTCTGCTCAATTCACTATCTGATTTATGTTTCATGCTGGAGTGAGGAGATTTTGGAACTGACCCAGACAAAAGACAAGTTTCATGCTGTAGCTGTAACTGTCCAGGTGAGAGAGGGCACGCGGAGCAGGAGAGTTTCCCAGTGATTAATTCCATTAACACTATTCTCTTCGTGGCAAGACATTTATTTTAAAAGTTCTTCAGGTAATCATATGTGCTTGACATTTATAGACAAGCATGCTCTCTCTTATCTTTTGACTGAAAGTGTATTTTTCTTTGGTAACATCTATCTGTGGAATTCCTTATAAAAACAAAGGGAAAGTAACTCCGCTGAAGGCGCAGTTAGTGACAAACTATGCAAATAGGGTGGAATGGAAGGAAGTGTTGCCTTTTTTTTAATTTACTAGCAAGAGATACTGTGTAAATGGTCTGACTTTACTGGACTTGGTTGGCAGATTCTCACCTCCTTCTGCAACTGTCCCGGGTTTCAGAGTATGTTCTGTATGTTGCATATGAACACACGCAGATGTATGCAGAATATACACTTAATAACATATATAATATAGACCTTAAGCAGCTTTAATTTATAAAAACTACTGATCAGAAAAAAAATAGAAATATTGACATTTCCTGAAAACCAATAGTTGTGTTTGCCTCACACTACTTTAACTATGTACATATGTGTGTATATATATGGAGACAGAGAGTGAAGGAGAGAGGGGTAGAAATTACTTAGAGCTGCAGCATCTTTCTGCACACATTTTCATTTATTCAGAGAACATGACTGTTTTTGAAATGGTAAAATTGTTTTACAGGGAAAACATCCACCTTTTCCAACTTTTGACTAATTTTATAGCTGTGTAAACCAAAAATTCAAACCTCATGGGGAATACAGATTTTTCTAGGAACTGCATTTTTCCTAATTTTAGACAGAGAGCCAGAAGAATTTCTGACCTGATCAGTAGAATATCTTATTGCTCGGTACTTTTCAGAAATAAATTTTTAACCCTTACAAATATACTTTTACATTTATTCTAGACAGAAAAGTAGTATTTTGGAAAGAGAAGATGGTTATTAAACTTATAAAAAGACAGACTCTTTTAAAAATAACTGTTTCCTGTGCCAAGCATGTCTCTATTTGAATCATGTATAAACTGTTTTCTTGGAGAAATATTGAATAGTATACAAAATAATTAAATATTCAGTTCTTGAATTTCCAGCATATCAGCATATCTTGACAGCAACTACAGGATGCAGAATAACATATTTATAAGTGCTTAGATTAAAGAATAATTGGATTATTTTACTATACAGAAATGCAGCAAGTTTGACAAATAATGAACTGTTTGAAAACCACTTCAACAATTTTTCCTGGAAAAATCAGTTTGAACGGAAATTTTCCAACCTTAATGACTCTATGGTTCTATGATTCTATTGGAAGACACTCCAAAATGATTGCTCACTGACAATTATTTTACTTTTCACATGGTATTTATTCATGTATTTTAGTAATCCATTTTATTTGCATCTTTCCTTGTACTTGAAAATGTAAGTTGTCATGAATTGTAAAGCTTATCTGAAGTGGACTGAGACCACAGGTCTTGGATCACTTCTGATGTGTATAAGGTTTAATACAAATAGAGAGGATGGACTCGTTTTGTTTTGGTTGGGGGGGGGGGTGTTTGTTTGTTTTTCAGTTTCCCAGACTCCTATTTTTTGTACTAATGGGTTTTTCCGAATTGAAACAAAACAAATACCAAAACCAATCAAAAAACCAATCAAAAAACCCACAAAACCCCCCTGTTTCTGTTCCTAAAATAAACCAAGATTTCCCTATCTTCCTACAAAATTTTGAACAGTTCTTGCGCATCCTGTCATCCCAAGCTGTGAACTGTGCTGTAAAAGAATTGGTTCAAATATTTGTCTTGAACAACTCTTCAAAAAGATAAACTCCTATTAATTGATGAGGCTAAGTATGACATAAAATCTTTGTCTTCCTTCTGATGAAGATATTTTACCTGCCAAATTTCAGCTTTTATTTAGGTATAACAGATGTCTCAAAAATTCCTCTGATTTCATGATGCTTTTTGGGTCTACAAACATCAACACAACACAGAATAATCCCTTCTGCTTACTACTTTTAACTCCTTTTTTGTGGACATTTCAGTGGAGACTTACTAGTGTATAATGTCAGTGGTGAATGGACCACACTGGTGTCAAACTTGGGCCTTAGGAGACTGACAACATGAGAGTTAATTAGCTTTGCCAGACATTTGTGCATTTGCCATTTTTTTTAAAGCAGTGAAGAAAAACTAAGGGAATGCTATTTAAATTTTGGCAATAAACGTGCCTAATGGAGTTTTAAGTAGCATTTAAATTATGTCTAAGTAGATCTCTAAACTAATTTAGCAAACGAATGACTGCTACTGCTTTAGATAAAAAGACTGCTGTATTGGCTAATGATCTTTGAAGGGAAAGTAATATGGGTCAGTAGAAGATTCCCTATGATATTAGTTAAAAATTTATGTTTTATTTTATCTTAAACATTTTGAGGGTGTACTGTTTATTGTGTACTTTTATCATCTAGAAATAAGACCTGCAGAAAACGTTGTGAAGACTTCACAGAAAGAAACTTTGCACTGCTGCTTATGTTTCTACCAGGAAAAAAAATACATACCTGTCTTTTCGGGAGTCTCGTTTAATCAAATGGTTCACTAACAACAAAAGAATTAATAATAGTAATTTTGTGGATGGACTCGTGCAGCTGGAGACAGCATTAACACTTGCTCTGTGTAAATGTTTCTGGAAGGAATACAGGGCATGTAGTCTTGATTTTGGATTACTGTAATATTTTGTTTGCATACCTTCCAGAAGAGCAGCACAACTAAGAGCTCAGGAAACTGATCACAGATAACTGATTGGGAAAATGTGAAGCTTTTTTACCAATTTCATCCGTCTATCTGGATAATACCCCAAATGTAATTAATTTTATCTAAGTTTATCCACTTGTAAATGAGTTATCTAAATCTCACTTAGTGCTAGCTATTTACAACAGAGGTATCTAAATCACAGAATCACAGAATCACAGAATGTTAGGGATTGGAAGGGACCTCGAAAGATCATCTAGTCCAATCCCCCTGCTGGAACAGGAACACCTAGATCAGATCGCACAGGAACACATCCAGGTGGGCTTTGAATGTCTCCAGAGAAGGAGACTCCACCACCTCTCTGGGCAGCCTGTTCCAGTGCTCTGTCACCCTCACTG
>VZTO01016532.1:1719-33461 GCA_013400615.1 Syrrhaptes paradoxus | reverse complement strand
GGAGAGTCCCAAAACCACTTTCATGGAACAGAGACAACAGTCCGAGTGTCTGAGACCGAGAGCTGACCGGGTTGGGGGGGAAGGCCTTGGGAGAGGGACCACCTGGAGTGAGATGACCCAGAGCAAAAGACATCTGGAACAAAAAATAGATGATCTTCTGGAGGGTCCTCACCTGTATACTGGGCATAATGTGTATGTTATGGAATATATTATTGGCCACTTTTGGTCTCAGTCCTGAACCAAAGATCAAATCCTGGGCTAGTAACTGGGGTTGTGCTGTCTGCGAACAGCCAGAGAAATTGAAAGACCTTGGCAGCAGTGTAAACATCACTTTTTATCAACTTTCTTCTGAACACAAGTCCAAAACACAGCCTCTTGTTAGCTGCTATGGAGAAAGTTAACTGTGTCTCGGCTTAACCCAGGACAACAAAGCAGAAGCTTTGTGTCTTATTTCAATATTATATATTTTCTATGCAGTTATTGAATCTTAAACAACTAATAGCAAGTAAAGTAATTTGTCCTCCCTCAGGATTAAAATGCTCTGAATCTTCAAAATTAGCTTCACTGAATTATATTGTGGATCAGATTGGACAAGATCTGTCAAGAAGTCATACTTGTTATTGATTTAGATTATTGATAAACTGAAATTATATGAAAATACAGATATGCCTTTATGTGACTGAAGAGGGAGAGACTAATAAATTGTTACTAGTTTAACATCTGAAATCTCAATAGTGACATCCTAATTAGCACTCAAAGGGATATTGTGGTAGAAAAGTGTTGCTGCACAAGTAAATGTTAACAGTGTGAAAGATTTATGCTTAGATCTGGGAAAGTCACAGCACGTTGGATGAGCTCCAGAAGGTAAGAAACCATTGTGTAGGAAAGGCAAGTAATTGTATGTCACAGGATCAAAGGAGTGCTTGAAATGTTAGAGGAAATTGCTACATGAGTTTAGAAGAAAGCTTTTCTGCCCTACGCAAAGCATGCACTGGCTCTCATGTGGGGCCAATGAAAGAGATGACTGCATGTCCTAAGGTAGAACATGACTAAAAATGTCAGGAAGTTGTTGCCAAAGTGATTAGGGAAACAGGTTGTGGCGTACAGACCACAGTGAGCTTTGACATATGAGGGAGACTTACATCGTGAGGTTTCAAACCAGGGACCAAGGGAGGTTCCCACAAGAGGTGAAGGCTAAGATTCATTTATTTTGTGTAGTGGTAGGATGGATTTTGTTTTGGCAAATAGTTCCAGGTTTGGACCTAAACATCAAAACAGCTTTTAATAAGAGTTGTAGGAAGTTGCAACTTACTCTCTTGCTGTTTTTTGTGGTTTTTTTTTAATAAAATTTGATTTGGTTCAGATACTTCATTGATTCAATAGTCATCCCATGAAGAGAGATTTTTAAAAAATATTAATTAATATACAATTAATATATATTTGCATTAATATATGGTATTTATACTATGATGTTAATATATAATATACATTATTATATATTTTTTAAAATAAATATGTTAAGTGAAACTAACTCTTTTCTAACTTAAGTTCAAATGTTGATTAAACTGCCTTCAACCTGCCTTCAGGTGGTAAATTTACGATTTTCAGCAAAAGCCAAATGAAAAATTCTTCCTGTCTCCAAAGGTAGGAACTTGCCAGGATATTTATCAAGGTAGCAAAAATCAGGTGAGCAGGAACTTGAATCAAAATAGAATACTGACTTCAGGATTTGGAGTTTTGAAGGTCCTTAAGATTAGTCTCTCTTGGTTTCCCTTGAAATTAATGATGGCAACAGAATTGATTTAGATGAGAATATAGTGAGTTTAAGCAAGAACAAATCTGCAAATCCTCCTCTCTGAACACCTAATCCTGAGAGATTAAGTTACAAAAAAAGCATTTGCAGGATTCTTTTTTTCAGCTTTCTTCCCATGGAGCTATACCCTAATGAAACAAGCAAGGATTTTGCAAGGGTGAACCTGTGAAAGGAAAAATAATATCATTTTCTGTTCTGCGAATTAGTCACATATTCTAAATCTGTATTTTACATACATTTGTAAATATGTAAACGTGTTAATACAGAACTAGCACATGGTCTACGTAAGGTAATATGCACATACTGGAACAGAAAATGCTAATCATCTACTTTAATTAACTCCTGTTGTTTCTAGGGGAATTGCAGAGAACAACTCAAAACAAAAGATTCTGCCTGTGAACTCATTTATTTAATTCAAAATATAAAGATTAATTCCTATCCAGCTCATATTCCTCAATGAATTTATTTCATTATCGCAAAAATCAACAGCTTAGTGGCATACGTAATTTAAAACATTTTTGAAAATCGATGTTGACCCATGCCTCCAGTTATCACAGTGTGCAGGGTATTTGCATGAGAAACCTGGAACTAAGAGGCCTCAGAGTTGTCTGAGAGTGTGCCAAACTGTGAGGACACACATGCTGGCCCTTGCCCTTAGGGCCAAAGGATGGGCACCAATTTGTTTTATCTATTGATATAGATCACATTTCCTTGCAGAGCTTTTACATCCCTTAATGAATTGCCAGTGACCGCAGAACTCCTCCTTATTCAAGATATTTTTGCACAAAGAGAATCTGTAACTCCTCTGCTAAAATCTGTTATGGTCTGAGAAGGCTGACGACTACAGTTAATCCTGCTGTCTCTCAGAGTGCCACACACTGCTGCACTGAAGTTATACAGTATTTCTTGCCTTTCTTTTTTTAATAGACATTACTGATTGTGAGGATAAATATTTCAAATTCAGGGACAGAATACAGTTCTTCTCTAGCTACACTTTTTATCTCAAAGTTTCTAAATTCAAAACTATCATTGTTTTTAGACAATGGCATCATACTTAGAGTTACTATTTCATCTGCCTTGTGATATTAGTCTTTACATCTTTCTTAAACTTTTTTAAAAATTCTATTTCTAACTTCTACTTGGTTTCTCTTTTTGTAATGTGCAAGTTCATATCTAAAAAAAAGATACTGTGCCTGAAGAAAAGACTCTAAAACCTCATGGAATAACACGAACACCAAATAGTAGATTTTAATGTACTAGAGGATAACAAAACAAATCTGCCCTCTTCCTTCCCTTCAAGAAATCAAGATACCTGATATTCAACATTTATTAGATAGCACTTGAAGTATTTTAGTTAAACAAGGTAGATGCATTCTAGTTACATCACACTGGAAAAGTATTTTGCTGCTGCTTATAAATTTATGACAAATTGTGAGACGTGTCATTAACTGTAGAGGTTTCTGCAGTTTAGATGACCCTTTTTCATTCACTGGAAATGAGAAGTCAATCTTTTGTCTGTATCACTTTCTTGTTTACCTGTTTTTCATTATATGTGGTTCTTTAACCTGGTGAGAATGATCCGAAGCAGGGTTTCTGTTAAGTTCTCGTTTCCTTAGCAATCAATACAGAAAACAGGATTCAAGGGAGGAACCCAAGATAAAAAATGCACTTTAATACCAATAGTTAAATTTGCTCTTTTTGTGTAAATAAGGAAATAGGAGAAAAGAGACTTAGAAAGAACAGAAATCTAAACAGCATTTTCTATGTATTCCTATTAATTGAGAGTCAAAGTCTATCTCCAGTATAGCCTATCTTTAGTTTTATATGAAAGGAAGAAGTATAAAAGAAGCAGTAGAAATCACAAGATCTGGGCATGCTGTCAGAAAATTCTAGTGTTTGCGGGGTCACGGGCAAAGGAGTTATGCTGTATAATTACCCCAGAGCAGTTACCAAAGTTTTGAGGGTAAAAATATTTCAGTCTGTATCTTCCTCATTTTTACTCACTGAACTTTTAAAATAGGAAGTTTCTTCTCTTGTGTCCTGTGATTCTTCAAAGTAAGCGCAATTCAATATACCAGAAATCACAATGGGAGACACATTCTCTCAAAGTCTTCAGCTATTTACAGAATCAACAGATTTGGATAATGCATGGAAACATTCTTTATAATTTTAATAGCTTAAATGTTCAAATAGCTCATCTGCTTAGCTTGTAAAATCTTGTTTTCCTTGGCAAACCTTTTCAGTACAACTGCAGCATACAAAAATAAGCATGAATGAATACAGAAGGGTTAATCTGGAGCAAGTGAATGTATTTTTGTTTGAGACTCACAGTGCAAAATTAAAAATAGTTTTCATTTCTGTCCCAATTATAACATAATCCTAGAAAAGCTGGGACTAGATTTCTCACGCTTGCATTTTCTTTTTTTTTTTTTCCCCAATTTACAGGGTGTTTGTTTACAAATACCAGCCGTAGGAGCCATTCTTTATGTTTCTAACTGTGCTTTCACCTCTCTGTTCTCACAATTAAGGTTATAAAACAAGCCCTCTATAAACAGGAGTAGTTGTTTGATGCTAAAGTGGTTATGTAGTAATACAAGCAGTTTAGACTTTAAATCTTATCAGTCCTTGAATGCCCTGCGTATCATATTTTAGAGCCAATGAGACATTCGATTTTAAATCTTATTATGCTTTAAAATTAGAAAAGAACCATCTACAGTTTTCCTGTTTGGTTCTCAACTAAAAGCACAGAGTAAGTTAAGTATGATTTCTTTATCTTTTTCCTTACAAAGTGACAAAAAATGTTTAAAACTTTTTGAACTCTTGTGAATGCCTCCAGAGCTCTTAAGCAATTAACTTTGAATATGGTCAAAAACCATGCAAGAGTATTAGCTGTGACCTGCCATGTTTGAGGTCAACATTCTTTCACTTGCAATCATGACTCCAAAATAAAGTACAATTAAGCAGAGCTCTGTTGCTTTGCAAAGTATTCCGATCTGCCCCTGTTGTGTAATGTACCTGTGCTTCCTGTGTATTTTAAAAGACAGCTGTGACAACACATGAAATGTATCTCATATTTTTAGGTCTACCTATCTCCTGTTTTCTTCTATGTAAACATCTTCCTACCTCTTCTGAGAGCATAATTTTCACATTTGACGTGCACAATGTTACCTCCCGGTTTGGGTAATTACACGGTAGAGTTCCTGAGAACCGTGTCCCTCTTATTAAAGCCTACAGTACCTTCCAGACATTGGTTTGCTAAGTGTTTTCTGACTGCAGTCTTGATGACATAATTCAGATCTGCTTGCAACACCCTCACCTCAAGCCAATTGCATTCTAATTGCATGACTTCACAGTTTCTTGGGAAAGGAGAAGGGAAACACTTTATATTATATTTTTTAATCGTTTAGATTGGGGAAACAACATACATGAGATATAAGCATTAGATGCTAAAATTTTGTGGACCTTTTTTTAAATAAAATGTGACAGTGCAAAATCCGTGTGTCCTATGCATAACGGATACTTAGTGACTCTGTATTAAGGGTTTTTTAAAAGTGTTTTATTAATGTAAGAGTTTTATTACCTGTTGCCAGGACTTAGGTTTGGGGAACTGTTACTGCAATTAAATATGTGACTATTTTTTGCTTTATTTTTACTTCATTTTAGGCCAGTGGTTTTATAAAAGACAAGGTTTAAAAGTAACTTTGTGGTCAGCAAGGAAATACTGACACGACAGTTTGTAAAGGTAGATGGGTAGAAGGCAAAGACAAGTCCTAATCCTGGAAGAGGAAACCAACCAATTTAGACTGCAAATAAGGTGACAAGTGTTCACAATAAAGGCTGTAAGTAGGATAAATCTTCAGAGCAATTTTCTTAAGAACACTGTAGACTGTTCATCATTTGAAGTTTTTTATATTGGTATTAAGGATCCTTATAGTTACCTTCAGTTTACAGTTGAAAAAAACTGAAATAGAGCTGTGCTGACTTGGCAAGTAGTGTTGGGAATGTTTCATGCCTTCAACCATTTTCTCCAATCATTAACAATCCTTACCTTTGCTGTGAAGCCACTGAATATACAAATATAACAATATACAGAATATACAGAAGAGAAGACAAAAACATCTAAGCTTTGTAAAGGAAACTATATTATACATCAGCCCCTAATTTCTACTCTTTATGCTTCTTCATACATAAAACAAGGCTCTGTCTTTTTATAATTTTAAGTGGTTGGATGGAAACACAGTTTCTTCATTGCTGTCTTAAAGGATACCCAAAATGACAAAACCCCCACATTTTTCTCAATTGCACATTTTTTCCCTGTTGCTGAAATTAATCAGCTTAAAATATATATATATATATATCAGAAATTATCAAAGAACAACCCTACATTTCCTTTAAAAATTATTCAAGTAAGTTGTCTCCCTGGATCAAGAAAGAGAAAAGTTTTAATCTTTTCATTATTATGAAGGTAAAATCAGTGTCTTCATTTCAGAATGCATAACTTGAAAAATTCCTTTAATTAATGCTTGGAGAAGAGTTGGGAAATACCTAGTTTATTTAGTCAAAATATAAATAATATTCATAAGAAAATCCTTGTAACAAATATCCCGTAACAAATATCCCAGAAGTTAGACCATGATAAGCACTGCTGTGTCTATCCTTACTGCCCAATTTCCTGGAGATCTTTGAGAAGGGATGAATTAAGATTTCTATATTGGGTGTGAAACATGAGATTAAGCCTTTTTTCTGTGCATTTTTTTGAGCAAGCACACAGCATCATGTAGAAGCAGCAAAGAAGATTTATATGAAAATAATGTATACTGAATTTCAATTCAAATTCTGCATGTATCAAATGAGAGCCAAATAACCAAGTGTGTATATGTATAGTGCATACATACACATATATAGCACATTTCCAACCTAATATGACATGACAGGAATACTTTTATGCAAATTTGTGAGTTTTTTAAAAGTCAAAAGGCTTCAAATCTACTAAGCCCACTCCCTCCAACTGCATATCTTCAGTGCAGTTTCAGTGCTGTATATTCTCAATGTTGTCAGACAAAAGTTTTTTGGCAAATGTATATTTCCACCCCAGATGACCTATCCTTTTACTGACCTTACAGAAGTTTTTCTTTATTTTAAATGCAGTAGAAAGTCATCTGGATATATAGGTTTGTTAAGATCTACATATTAATATTCCTCCTTCTTTCTCAGAGAATACACCAAGCATATTCCTCATATAGCTTCCTGAGTTCCAGTGGGTCTACACCTAGGGTGAAAGAGGCCTGAAAGCTTCCCACTTCTAAGAACAGTTTGTAGAGTAGCTGAAGAACTAATCAAACTGAATGTGACAACATCTAGGTGAAAACCTACCCCTTAGGGTGTTTTGTTTCTCATTTCAGAAGAATCAGGATTTTTTTTCTATTTCTAGTTTTTTCTAGGATAGAAAAATGAGAAAGAATACTTTGAACATTATAGGAAAAGGCTGAGTGCTATAAAAGTTATTAATAAAATTGAAATCCATAACTATAAGGCTTAGACGTTCTATAAATCTTTCAATCTTATCAGTTCTGGAAAATTTGCACTCCATGGAATAAACTTTTCGGTATATTTTTTGCTTTTATTTCTTTCACCCCACCATCCAGAAAACAATTCCACATTTGAAATCAAAGACAAGAAAATAACTCAGCAAAGCCTGCTTTAGAAGTCTGCCTTCTTGAAACAAAACTGAATTTTGGCATTGAGAGGGTTAAAAAATGGATTTCTGTAAAAAGGACTTTGCTATGTCCAAATTATTTTTGTTTCAGTGTTAAGAATTATCTTTTTATTTGCTCTTTTAAATAATTTATGGACTTGTTTTTAATTTTATCATTTGTTATAGATCTTTTTAAAATCCAAGTTTTGAAATTATATGTAGAAATCTTATAATATTTGACATTACTTTAAAAGGAATGGTCAAAATACGTTTTTAAAGATCCAAATGTGGCAATCAATGACTTCAGATTACAAAAGTTCTGGCTAAATGGCTTGTTCATGCCATAGCAGATTTTTTTTCAGAAATCTATAAGGCCCTATTTCTCAGAATGGTTAAAGTAGGAAGGGACATCTTGAGGTCACCTAGTTCAGCCCCCTTGCTCAAGCAGAGCCACCTACAGCAGGTTGCCTCCACAGCCTCTCTGGAAAGACTTTTCTAGTGTTTGAGTACCCTCATAGTAAGAAAGCATTTTCTTATATTCAGATGGAATTTCCTGGGTTTTGATTTATATGCATCTCCACTTGTTCCGACAGTGGGCACCATAATTTCCTCCTATCAGGACTTCATGCATATTGAGGAGATCCTCCTGAGCCTTTTCTACACTGAAACATGTCTATTTTCATAGCCTTTCCTCATACAAAAGATGTTCTAATTCCTTAATCACCTTTGCGGCCATTTGAAGGACTCTTTCCATTATGTCCCTGTCTCTGTTGTACTGGGGAGCTCAGAACTGGGCCCTGCACTCCAGATGTGTCTCACAAGAGATGAGTAGCGGGCAAAGATCATCTTGTTGACCTGCTGGCAATACTTTTCTTAAAGTAATCTAGGATGCTGTTGGCCTTCTTTTCTGGGAGGGTGCATTGCTGGCTCATTTTCTACTTGTGGCCACGAGAATCCCAAGGTCCTTCTCTGCCAAGCTGCTTTCCAGCATGCTTTCCCACTCTGCCTGGATTTATCCATCCCCAGGGGCAGGACTTTGCATTTCCTCTTGTTGAGCTTCATAAGACTCCTTTCAGCCCATTTCTCCAGCCTGTCCAGCTCTCCCTGAACGAGAGTACAACTCTCCAGTGTCTCACTAGTTCCTATCCATTTTGTAGCATCTGCAAACTTGACAAAGGTGCACTTTGTCCCTTGTCCAAGTCATCAATGAAGATGTGAAACAGAATTGGCCCTCGTATTGAGCCCTGTGGTACACTACTAATGACCGACCTCTAACTGGCCTTTGTGCCATTGTTTTTCAATCTTTGCTTCTGGTAAAACACTGAGAAACATTATAGTTGCTTATTTATTATTTATTAGATGTAACATTGCTTTCTTCTCATCAGTCATATGAATAAAACTTTGGCCCTTTATGGACACAAATGAAATTGGTTGTTAACAATTTTTGAAATTTTTCCTTCCTTTCGGATTTGTCTAATGCCATTCAGTGATTCCTTTTTTTATCACTGAATACTCTATTATTTATCATCGCATTTTAAGGTTCAGAACAGGGGATATTTTAACTTCTCATGAGTGTGGGACAAAAATATCGGTTCTGCTGAAATAGGTAGTGTTATTCTTCAGGTTCAAATTGCATTATCAATCACTATCAATACCTTATTCTTAATGGGTGTTTGAAAGTGAGTGGCTGAGGATTCTTACTTTTTTTTTCTTTGCTATGCTTTTTCTCTTATACTGAAGAAATACCTCAGTCTAGAGTGGGTCTGTGTCATACCAGTTGCTACATGTGCCAAATTACAGACCCTGCTCATATAGATAAGATCATTGCATGTTTGGAAGCAAGAAGGGAAACTCAAAGGAAATTTAAAATTGTTATTAAAATAAGATCCTGGGGCCACGTGGTTAGCTGCTCAGTGACTACTGAAGTTATTTTTATGGTGAGTTTTAAGTAGTTGTATCTTGCAAATAAATAAAATAAAATTATCCTAATGAATAATACAGAGGAGAAATAATGGACTCCATTAATTAAATAAATTTTCCTTCACAGAAAGAATTGCTTAGAGGAAAATATAATGATTGTGGACTAAGGATATAAGACTAAAATCTTTAAGTAATCGTCAGTAGATTGATAAATCAGAAGGAAGGATGGAAAAAGAGGCAGAACTGAAGAATTAGAAACAGACACAGTTCATGTGACGAGTGAAGGGAGTTCAGAACTAATTTGTTAAAACTTGTTTTGTGCATTATAGTTTATTGTTGAATGTTAAATTTTTCTAAGAAAATTAAGGGAGCAATTCAGTTGTCTAAATATTAGCATCTACAACCATCTTAAATGCTGCAAGATATCTAAGACACAAACAAGGAGTGTTTATGCTTTTATTATTAATAAAACCACAAAATTTCCAATTTTTTTTTGTGTGAGCTAAACAGAAAAACATTAAGATATACAAATAATGTATTTTTTGTTGGGTAAGTTTGCCTACTGACCTGGTTGATAAGTGAAATTAGTTGAGATAAAGTTAGGTAAATTACTCTGAAACATTAAATTTCTAATGTAGGGAGTGTTGAGTACAAAAACAAGAATCTGTGATTCTGTGATGTGCTGAGATATCAAAGTCTCTACCAATATTACAGCTGCTGAGTGGATAATCAGAACAGAATCATACAGTGAGCATCATTAAATATTCAATATCCAATACTCTTTGGATTGGCAGGGTCTGCTATTGTCCGTTGCCTCAAAAGGGACATTCTGCAGTGCTGTTTTGAAGTAACATTTACTGAAGTTTTAATAGAACTCACTATACCTGAACATTTTCAAATTTTGCTTTTGCATAGCTTCAAATGCATAGTTATTCTTCCAGTGGTTTTTAACACCAATACTTCATGCCTTTCTGAAATTCATAATCTAAAAGAGAATGATTTTATTTTTAAGTGACATTTAGAAGTGGCAAATCTTCTTCTACAAATTGCTTGTCACTTAAAATAGATTGTTGATACTCAGTCATCAAGAGATAATGCAGGATATAATTAGTCCTTTTCAAAATTTTATGCCTTTAAATATAAAAATTATACACATTATCCATGCCTCTCAAAAATATGACATATCAATGCATGTAAATCACTGTGACTTTATAAATATTTTCTTCAGAAGCAGAACATCCTATTAATACAGAACCAACTAGAAAGCACTGATCAACTTTCACAGGGTCAATTTTTCAGTCATCCCAAATTTTCAGGTGAAATCTGGTAGGAAGAAATATCTAACACATTTAGAATGTTAAACAAAAAGAAAAACAGCTCAGAATTATTTGAATTTGCTAAGATAAAAATTAATTTCCTGTGAAATTGTGAGAAATTAGTGATTAACAGGAAGCTCTGATCTGAAAAGAGATAATCAATACAGTATTTATCATTAGTTTTTTAAAGTGTATTTCATTTTTAACTGAGACTTCTAATTTAGGATAAAACCTACTTTGAGTTGTGCAGAAATAACCAATTTAAAAATGGGAAAATTATTCTGTAAAAGAATTCATTATTTTTACACGTAGAAAGCACAATAGATTTGAGGAAGATATTGAATATAAATTAAATTTTGGGAGAACAACATCCATAACTCGTTCAGTGTTCAGTTGTCACATGCTTCTTGTCTCATGCCTTTGTGGAAATCAAGGGTTTCATTCAAACCACTGACGACATAAGTTTTAAATTCATTATGGAAAAATATATACTGAAATATAGGTGAAAGCTTAAATCTTTATACTATTTTGTAACTAATATCTTCCATCTGTATGTTCATTTCATATCTATACATACACATATATACATATATTTGTGTGTTTGTATGTATGCAAGTCTCCAATGTCCCCTAAAGCACAAGCACTGGTATCTATCTGAGACCACCTTTTGGATCTGACACCTTCTCATAAAAAGAGAAATGCACTGTAAAGTGAGCTGGTCCTAAAATGACAGCTAAAAAGAACAACAAATAGGGCCTTCAGCTTGCACATTTTAAGATTCTGACAGCATGACCTCTATTTCTGTCACTTCATAACTTTCATGCAATACTTGTCACAAAAATAGCAGTAAGATATTGTCATGATAATCTCTGGGTCCTGGTCCTGTAATCAGATCTTTATCCTGTTCCCTTGCAAAGTCGTAGAGATGGCTTTTAAGGGCTGGACACATTTCATTTATTTTGAGCAGTCTAAAAGTCAATCAACTAGACCAAGCTATGGGTTCTGCATATTGTCAATGTAGGGGGAAAGCATCCACTAAAGTTTAATTCATTTCACCAGTTTTAGAACCTGGTGAATCGCAACGTAAAGACTAGTTTAGATATGCAGAACTGATTGTAGTCTTGGATATCCCACTTTCCAAATTTACGTAGCATAAATCCCGCTATGAGAGAGTTCCTGAGGTGAATCACAGATTGGACATTGATTTTGGAAATTCAAGCCTCCTTTGTTCATCTGACTGGAGAACTATTTCAGTTGCAAGGTGAGGCTTTGAACCACGACTAGAAATCATATTTTTCGCTTGATTTACTACTGCAGAAACAAAAATGAAGATAGCTGAAAGTTTTTAAAAAATAGAAACTTGTGGTGCTAAACCACTTTGAAATGAATATTTTGTGTTTTAATAAGTCACTTGTTTTAATTTCATAGATTATTAATGTTACAGACAGAGTATAAAACACATTAATGATTAAAAAATCCACAAAAATCCAAAAGTAACACCTTTGCAGTTAAAGATGCTTTGTAAAAATGACTGCAAAAAATAATCCCATGTTTTTGGAATTACTAGGACTGTAATCAAAATAAAGAAATCCTGAACCTTAAGATTTTAATTTTGTTTCAGATTTCAAGATATACGCTGTGGCCTCACTATTTCCTGTACTTACCCATATATTTCTGGAAAGACATTACTTTATTCACAGTGTTAAGATACAGCAATATTCTCTCATTTTCACTGTGTTGATTTCAGGAGTTGTCCCAGGATATGTCCCAGAAGAAATCCTGGGGGAGGCTGGAAGCTTTGCAATGTACTAGTGAATTTGTCTCCTGTCCCAGTTCCAAATAAGTAGGCTCTAGCTAAAGGTAAGTTCTTTATCTTCACATGAGCAAATGTACACAAAGTCAAAACGAAAAAAAAAAATTAAAAAAGAGCCCTGCTTTGCAGATGAAGAATCTTGTGTAGGTCAGATTAAGCAAGACCATACATAAGAAATCCAGCCAAGACTATGCTATGGACTTACCTATAATGTTGTACTGTAAGTATTGCTGTGTAGTGCAACTTGGGAAGCATGTAATTATATTATTTAATTACTCATAATGACAGCTGTCAAGGTAGTTCATTCAATATGTTGAATTATACTTGCAGTAGGAGTAACCTCACTCCTGCTTGTGGAGTGACACATCCCTTGTACTCGTCAGCATATGATTTCAGAAGTCTTCACAAGTATCCCTGATGACTTTCTGTGTCTGAGCTCACATCACTCAGGAATCTTACTCTTTTCCACTGAAACATAGAAAGCAATAGCTACGGAAGAAAGGAAAGAAAATTATGTTAGTTCCAAAAATAAATATCCAGAGTAAATTAAGAATTTCACTGTAGCTAAAGTACTTGCATAGTGCATCTCTTTCAGCTGCTATCACGATATTAGATGATTCCTTCCAAGTAATGAGAGAGTGTTTGTTTTCTAGCCTCTGATGAACCTAAAAGGTTGGGGGTTATTATAAATGTGAATCTTCTTGGAAAACACTATTTAACATGCCAGCAGTATATAGCTTTTGCAAACTTTGTGATTCTTTACATTTATAACAGACTAGGATCTGGTCCCACTGGATTCAGCAGATCTGACTTTAGTAGCATCAGCAGGGCAAGTTCAGGTGAGCCACTTGATGTATATTTATACATTCAGCCCCTCTGAAGTCACCAGTGTTCGTCTGCATGAAAAATGCCACCAACAGGGCTCAGCATGTCATTTTCAAGTGAGGCTTTCAATCTCTCAACAAGCGTACTGTCTAAGGAATAGTTCTTCTCCCTAGTGTTCTCCTTCTCTTTGAGGATCACTTAAGTATTTAAGTGTGATTCAGTTCAGGCATACCTGTAGGTCAAAGAACAGACTGAAGGGGTTAAACCAGACGTAAATCAGAATAAAATACATGGCTTTGTAGAAGGCTCAATTGGATAAAACAAACCATGTATCCATTTGTGCACAGCATGTCCCTCTCAGATGATCAGAGTCGAGAAAACAGGCTTCATAGACAGAACAAGTGTTGTCCATTGATGTACATAATAAATCGTCAGTCTACAGAATTTGTCAATAACATGCTGCCCTAAACATCCATATGTCTTCGGCATTAGACGTACGTTGTTGCAAATAAATGAGATCTTAACCAACACAGAATGAAAAAAAATAGAAATGTAGCTTAAAGTGGCAGCAGATCAGTTTGTAAAAACAGACATTTTATCTCCAGTTCTTTTTCAGAGCAGTTTGGCAAATGCATGGTTATTTAAGAGAACAAGGAGCACTAGTTTATACTCTACACGCCTATTAAAAATCTAGACAGGCATCAGGAACGCTCCTTTAACAAATTCAGACCACCTACATTGTTCCCATACACGTGACCAACTTTGGCAATGCCTGCTGCGCAGCTTGCTGAGGTGGATGGTGGGACTGAACACTAAAAGCAATGATATAGGGGGCATCTGAGCTGGATTCTGGTTCCAACTCTACCTCTGCACTGGGTTTTTTTCTCATTGATATTTAATGCATCTTTTCTATTTAGGCTGTGTTAACCTAGGGTGGTCTTACCATGTTTGTGTAGTGTCTACATTGTATCTGGTGGCACCACAATACAAATAAGAACTATCAAAGAATATCCAAGAAATGTGATGAGTTAAACATTATGACAGGAAAGTGAGTTTCTGAGGGACTAAATGGGTTGTATATTCTAGATGAAAGTGATATTGGATGCAAGACAAAGCTAGAATTTATTCAGAACTATGTAACTTTAGCCCTCTTACTGCTTAAAATAATCTATAAAGGCCTCTAATGTTAATCTAAGTTATTATAAATGGTCCTAAATTCAAATCTATTTACTGCCTGGTACTTTCTGTCATGAGTCATACTGCAGTACATGAATAGCTAAATTGGAAATAGATAGCATCATTTGAATGATCTCTTACAAAAAAGATATAAAACTTTGGTGTATTTAACATAGCTTTCTACTCAGTTCGAACAAATACATATTACCTCACAAAGTTTATATGTAAGGGATTCCTGGGTGGAAAAGGAGGTTCTTTTGTGATTTTTTTTCTGACTCAGATACTTCTCAATCTTTTTCTTTTTGTTTTTTGTTCTTTTTTGTTTTTTCTCCCAGGAGTCAATGGACAAAAGCAGAAATGCTTAGTTTCCAAACTGGACAACATGATTCTTGAAGGATTTAGGGGAAATGGCAAGAAGGGAATAGATTATAACTTACCATTGGAAGGACAAAGAGGAAATGATAGCTGGTTATCACTGGAAGAAACTCAAACAACCTCTTTTTAAGTACTGTATAGAAATAGAGTATGAAGAGGAAACATAAGATTTTCAGTATCATCCTAGCAGAACTAAACTCCAAAGAACAAAAGGCCTGTGTGAAAGAAGGTTGAGCAGACTGTTTGGACTGGCCTACCATTCCCAATTCACACTGAGATGGTTTTGTGTGACCTAATGTGGAGGTGACTAGAGAATGCTTAGGAGACTAAGTTTCAAACTTAGTTTCAAACACAGTTTTCAGAGCTGGCCAACAGTCATGCAGGCATTTAAGTTTGTTGTCAGTGGGAAGTGTAGACAAACATCTTTGTTCAGGGGTGTGATAAACTCTTAATGGAGCTAACACACTGGTGAACAGATCCCTTCTAAAATATTTGAAATTGCACGTTGGAATATAGTGTGCTGAAATACCAAGAGTAGCTGCTTTGCACATGTTTATGTCTGGAGGTTAGTGTGTATGTGTATGTGTGTGCAAAGACAGAGAGAGGGATAAAGAGGAAGATTCTTGAAAAGGGTAATTCCAAACATCTCCTTACCCGTTTCCTAAAATTATGTAAGTATTCAACAGAGTATCAGACAACTGATAGGAAATCACTAGACCAGAACAGTCCAGTTTTTTACTGTTCATGGATAATTTGCCACCTATGTTTGTTGTTATTTTTTACTCTTATTAACTACTATTCCTGATTTCCATGCTGTTTGTTATTTTCATGCAATTGCATGCAATTGAATTTGGAACATAAAACATTAGAGAGAGGAAAACAAATTAGAATCAAAGAAAGAAAACTCAAATGAGCAAGTGAAATGTCAAAATCTATAAGACATCCACATCCCCCCCTGATACCACAGAACAAGAAAGAGAAACTTAATATTAAAAGGCAGAAGTAAAACAGCTCAATGATTTCTACTTTCCTCATGGGGTAATAACTATCCTATGGAAATCACAGAATCATAGAATGGTTTGAGCTGTAAGGGACCTTAAAGATAATCTAGTCCCACCCCCCTGCCATGGGCAGGGACACCCTCCACTAGCTCAGGTTGCTCAAAGGCTCATCCAGTCTGGCCTTGAACCCCTCCAGGGATGGGGCAACCACAGTTTCTCTGCGCAACCCGTTCCAGTGTCTCATCACCCTCACAGGAAAATATTTATTCCTCATATCTCATCTAAGTCTTCCCTCTTTCAGCTTAAAACCATTCCCCCTTGTCCTATCCCTGCACCCCCTGATCAAGAGCCACCCCATCTCTCCTGTTGCCCCCTTTCAGCATTGGAAGCTGCTCTAAGGTCTCCCCGGAGCCTTCTCTTCTCCAGGCTGAACAACCCCAACTCTCTCAGCCTGTCCTCAGAAGGGAGATGCTCCAGCCTCTGACCATCTCCATGGCCCAGCTTAACAGAAGGCACCGTATCTGGGTGACAGCAGAAGGCACTGACAAAAAAAAAAAAGCTTGGAATCTAAACTAATGTAGACACTCACATGGAAAACACACAGGATAACCAGAGTTACAAAATATGTTTGGAAGAAAATTAAATACTCATTCTGCAGGATATGAGCCAACATATCACAAATGAAAACTCATGAGAAATTCACCATTTGAAAAATCAGTCTGTAACACAGTATTACATAATTTTTACACTTATGAAAGGGATATATAAAAGAATATGAGAAGATGTTTCTAACTGCAAAAAGAACTATGAGCTAAAAGGAAAACTGGACCAAAAAAAAGACTGAGAGCTCTCTATTTTCTGTCTGTTTAAAGCTCTTGCATTTTATCCTTCTTGCAGACTGCTACACGTATTTGTGCTGGACAGGTTTTTTGACAAGGACATTGTGGACTAAAAGCATCATGTTATATTTTTCATTTTTAAGGTATATGCACTACATCCTCATCACTTTGAGGTAGCTTTGCTTTCCAGCAGAATGCTGCAGGTTTTAATCACAAGCCTACTTTTATACCCAGTAGGAGATCAAAATAAATACACCACCAGCATGAACACTTTTCTGAGAGGACAAGAGGGATTCCTGCTTGTCATAACTAATGATGGTGATCAAAGCCAACCAGGTGCTCACACTGACCCTGAGCTTTGATCATTTACTATATTTTCCAATATCTGAGTTGCCCTAATGGCCTCTGATTACATTAGTGGCATATGGCAGGAAAAAGGAGTAGAAGATAAGAAGAAGCAAGAAGGAGAGGGGAATGTCTGGCTATGCAGCACGTGTATGTCTGAAAACCTCTGGGCAATTGAAGTAAGGTCATAATCCAGGCTTTTCATACACTGTACATGTTAATGTTATTGGAATACTCAGTAGGCCTTTCGTGAAAGCTGGTCCCAAAGGGCAATTACGTGATCCTTTAGTCACCTTTGAGCAATTCCTCATACAAGGAGACTCAGTAGTCTCAGAGGGATTTTGTGTATGTGTGTAAGTGCCCTTCTGAAGTCTATGAAGTTTCTGACTCCTCAAAAATACATATTTATGCTACATTTTTATATATTATGAGCATTTCTACTGAACTGAGATCCTTTCACACATCGCTGGCAGTGGCATTCATGACAGCCACCACTGTACAGTTGCTCAGCTGCAGAGCATGATGCAGTCAGACTAAAAGTGCTATTTATTTTGCTAACATTAGTTTCTCATTAGTCCTAAAGATGGAATATGTGATAGTATTGATAGCTAAAGGCATTTTGGAAAGACTTGTTCCCATCAAGTCTGACTAACAAATGAGTGAATATTTCTCAAAACGGTTTTCTTTTGTCTGTGCTAGCACTTGAACAATTTTAAGAACAGCAGCAGCAAGGCTAAATGTATAGATATAATTTCTTAATGTAACAAGGTTCTCCAACTTCACACTTCAGACGTTCTCCAAACACATTGCAGCCAGAGACAACAAACATAAAAAGTGACATTATTATATGGGCCAGAAGCTGAGACAATTATTTAATTCACATCCTAGAAAAAAGCCATGATAGGATAAAAGAGCTCTGGTAACATCTTTGTAAGATTCTTCTTCACAAAGTTCAGAGACAACCAAGAACATCAGTGCCCTTCTTTTCTTTCCAGAAAAGTGGAGTCTTTCTTCAGTGCTTTAACAAGGCAGAAATTCAAGGCTGTGCTCTTTATAAAAGAAAGAAATCTCAGCCTTCAAAACACCTGCACTTCTCAGTATGAGGTTTGGGGTTTTTTTTTTTTCTGTGTTATGCCATCCCTGTTGTAAGCAAGAACAAGAGAGAGTAATCAAAGTTCTCTGCTTCTGATGAAAACAATTCTATTAATCATTAAATGTTTTTCATGTCTGCTGGCCCACTTACTACCAACATCAACAACATAAAAACTTTCCCTCTAACTGAAATAATGTCAGTGAAGAACCCAGCTAAATCAAGCAGCCATAGAGCGGTTCGAATATCTGCCCTGATGATGTAATTTCATAACATAACTATTTTACACAAAATTTAGCTATCAGTGTTTATTCCATAATCCTGGCTGTTGCAAGCCTGCTGATAGGCTACACTTAATCTTCTCCACTAAGGCCCAGACCTGGTATTTACATTGTCCTACTGCTGTTCAGGCACCTTTGGAATGCTTGTTACTCCTGACGATCCAGGTGTCTGTTTTTTTCTGTAGTAATTACCTTTAAAAGTGGAAAAGAAAATGACTACAGTTTCTCTCCCTTCTGGCATTTGTACGTTTACACTTACAAACTTTTGATGGTAGCTGCCACTGTCCATCAGTTCTGCTGCCAGGGGGAGAAAAGAAAATTTTAATACGGAGTTATGGTCAAAACAGAGAATTCAGTTGAGATCACACACTTTCAGTGACAACACCATAGATGAATACATTTACAAACAGATGGATGATGTTCAATATCACAAATAACAATACAATGAAAGAATGTTTTGGTCTTCCTTTGAAGTGCCTCTATGATGCAAATGATCTGCTTTAGGCTTAATTTTGCAGACAGCTCCCTTGTTGCATATTTGTGTGGTCTCAGAAGCCAGAGTGCTGTATCACAAGTTGGTATTTTCATGGTGTCAGATTGCACCTCATCTAATTCCATGTCACAGTAAGTTACGGATGTCTGGGTACTGCAGCATTTGCAGCTTTAAAAAGTCAAAATATGCAAATGCATTGCGTACTGTGTGGTACCACAGAGCTCTAACCTTGATATGGAATTTAAGTAACTTTCAATGTGTTAACAGTGGCTGATGGAAGTATTTAGTAGTGTCAGAGGCAATAGAGAAGATGTAATCTCTCTTATATTTTAGAAACTGGAGTTCTGCTACTGACTAGAAATTAAAACTGGTACAGTGTTGTACGGAAAGCTGGATGGCATATCTTCCACAATCTTCTATGGTGTTATTTATATCCTTCTGTTGGTATGTTTGTCATTTTCAGAGTTATAAATGGAACACCCAAAACATGTATCAGAGGCTGAATGAATTCTCCAACTATTCCTATGTATGTGCCTCGATTTATGTTACGTTAAAGATAGCAACACTTGTGGTACTTTGTAAAAACATTTATTTTACATCCAGGGAAATCAGGGCAGATCTGAGCTCTTTCTATGGCAATAAAATAAATATTTTTCCCTTCAGTCAGCTGTCTTCAGAAATACCATCATCCATGGCATAAATTTTTACTGTCTTGTATATACCAAAAAAAAACTCCACTCATTTTTGTATTGTAAATATTTTTTACTACAAAGGATCATCATCATAGGTCAATCGAGATAGGTCAAAGAAGCAATTTAAACTAGTCTTAATGAAAGATGTTTAAGGTCTTTGGAACAGATATCACATTTTCCTGTGACTGTCCATAATGTTTTTTTCAGTGGGAATGTGGTTCTCTGCTGCAGTGTCATCAGAGGAAGAGGGGATTTTGACAGTGCATTTGTGCTTCTTGGAACAGAAAGATTATAGATCTGATGCAGAAGTAATTACTATCTACCAAAAACAGTACTTCTTTTTTAAAAAAGCAATAGTAAACCAGCTTTGGAGGTTAGCTACAGGAAAAGTTTAGGTTTCATGGAATGTATGCTGCACTTATATTGATTGTCAAACTCCCCTCTGCATCAAAATGAAGACATTTAAAAATACTGCACGCTTAAAACAATAGTGCAGACTCTAAATTCCTAATCCCATGTTTCACAGGATAGGATTTGCTCTCACTATCTCTAGAGGAATACTTAAACTCTAGGGGATTTCACTTATTCTTTGTTGGAAGGACTGAAGGGCTGAATTTTGTAAGAAGAGTATTTAAAAAGTATTATTAATTCCCTGAAAATTATAGTTGCCTGACCAAGTGTTCTTATGTCAAAAAGTCTTGGATTCATGAAATGGTGTCAATCTCTTTTTTTCACATAGAATCCTATGCTTCTATTAATGGCAAGTAGATTATTCAAAAAAACATTACTCGATTTAACAGTCTAAATCACATTTTAGAGCTGACGAGCACTTAATAACTTGGCCTTACCTTGAAAGCAGCTTGGAAGCTACATGTCATCTGTTTCTGCCCTTTTGAAAATCATACCTTGCACTTAATGCAGTCTTTAGACACCTTGGAAAAGCTAGTTTAAAATCCTTTTTGAAAATGTCACACAGGATGCATGTATGTGTAATGTATTTATTGGTCTGGCCCTACACGCTCAGTAGCTCTTTAGCCAGTGTTAAAACTGTGGTGTTGCTGCAGCTGTTTTTTTAAGAATAACAGGAACTAGATGATGTTCAGATAGTTTAAACAGCGTAAGCAATGATCGTGCTTGGAAACACAGTAGGATACGGCACATCAGCACTGCAGTGCTACAAATGCAGGGTTTATTGCTGGTAGACTGCTGTAGTGACTAGAATCAGGCTTTTAGTCAAGTAAAGAGATATTTCTTGGTATTATAGGGTCAGACCCTACTGCCAAGTTTTAAGTTGCACTCTACATTGATCTTAGTGGGTAGTTGTGTTTAAAAATTGATGGCATGACCTGGCCCTTAATATGGAATGACATTTGAAAGGAACATACTGGTTTTGCTGCTCTCTGCACAGTGAGAAAAAGGAGAGTAAGAAGGAGGAGGAAACACGACAGGCCTTATGCTATCTTGATGTATGTGGAGGGCACAAAAGTTTAAGCAGTATTAATAGCCTGATGATCAGCCTGCCTAAAAAACAATATTATTTCAGTGGAGCTGCTTTGCATTTACATCTTTGTTAATGTAATCAGAAACTAATTGATTATATATCTGTAATGGAGATACAGGAAATATTTCTATCAAAAATTAATTAAGTTTTACACAGAGGGTTTCTTGTTCAATGCACATGTTGCTATACTAATACACCCAAAATCATAGAAATATACGCAAATGAGATTGCAAATAAAAACATTTCTTGTTATTTGAGAAAAACATATATTCTTTACCTATTTTGTACAAAAAGTACTATGCTCTCCAAAGATACCAGGTCAAATCTACAATGACAAGAATAAGAAGCTAATATGGAGCAACAGAAAAGAATATTGGTCCATTTATTTCAGACCAGAAATATATTTTAAGTACACTTGGAGTTAAATGCAGAACTATTTTCATGAAAGCAATATTTGAAGCATCTCATAAACATTTTGTTAACGGAAGGATTTTGGATTTGGAACCAGAGCCTGAAGAGTTACATTAATATTTCCAACTATCCCTCATAGGTTGGAGACCTATGGATTTTGCATGTCTTAGGCTGCAAGTTTGATGTATTTTTCCAGCCTAGATGTCACCAGACACTTTTCTATCAATCTTAAAACTCGCAACAAACTGTAAAGTGTTTGTTTACTATTTGACCAGAGAATAATTTCTGAAAACTTTGTCTATCCTGATTCAAATTCAGCTTTTCCATATGCTATTTGTCTTCCTCATGTGTTCATATGGTTTGTATAAGCTTCCATTTTTCTCCCACAGCCAATTATGTTTTATTTTATTAAAGACTTAAATTTAGCCTCTCAGCCATGTTGTAATCATTTTGATCTTCCTGATTTGCTTCTCCTCATACTAACATCTGCATATAAACTTGTATCACATAACAAGTCTACATATTCAGCATAAGCAAAATCCTTTCATCCCTGTCCCTTGTTTTTGTTTGTTTTGTGTTTTTTCTTTGTTTTACTGAAGGGTGTGATCTGGTTCAAATTACAATATGAACACAACATAGGCAAAGGGATGTATGCAATGAAGATTAAAAATAAGTCACTGAGCTCCCTGTTACTTCCTCAATGTCAAAAAATGTGCCATTGTAAATCCTCTGGGACCGCCTGAACAATACTTGCATATTCCAGGCCTTATGTCAGCCTGATACCCATCTGTCTATTCGCTAGACGCAGACTCTCCTGTCCCTTCTGGTATCACTCCCTCTCTTGTGGAAGAACGGGAGAGGAGGGGCTCTGAACAGCATAATTTCCCTTCATTTTGTTCAAAGGTGAGATCCTCTGGACATGATATCTCCTTGCAAGGTACGCTAACACTATCCATGTGCTGCTGTAGGATGCTTTTGTGCTAATTCTAAAACAAACAAATCAGCAACCAACATCTTAAGTAACCTTGAGTATCACTGTTGTATTTGAACAATCTATATCAGAGCCTTGACTGTAACTTGCAAATAAACAGTTTTGATAAATCTTAGTACAGAGGCTGAGGTTTTGTAGTATGCACAGAACAAAATTTGCAGCCAAGTCAGAAGATAGCAGGAAGAGGTAACTTTAAACCCTTCTTCTGATTCTGCACCGCCCTAGAGCTGAAGAGGTGTCTGGAGTAATTCTGAACCTCTACAGGATTGCCCTGTGAGCCACAGTGCTACACGTACTCTCTGAAGTGTGATGTGGCCTTACTCTGACATGTTCTTCCTTTAGCACCATATCTAAACCAGGCTTTTGGGGGATTCTTTGCAGAGGAGTATCAGTGAAGTAACCCCTCACTTGTAGAATGAAGGCTGAGACCTGAAGGCGAGTCATTGTGCGAACTGCTACTGATTAACATTTTGTGATCGTGCAATAGGCAGAGATGTGGATAGCTAACATCTATCACAGCCATGAAAATAGCTACACTCTTGTGTAAACAGCAGAAAATGCACTCTTTGGCTTTTTGTCTGCACTAGAGCAGCGACACACTTGGTTCCTCCCTATCATCATATAATCTATAGCTGGTGTAACAAACCTGANTAGACTGTGAGCGTCCGGCAAACATCCAGGAGCTGATTAGCACCTGGTTGCATCTTCCTGCCTGCTGTGTGAGACAAGCAGAACACATAGCATCCTGGTGCCCAGAGGACCAAACAAAGCATGCAATTCCCAGGAAACATGCTTTGTTGGCTTCCTGTAGGATGTTACTATCTGCATCCCATATTTCTCTTGAACTAGTAGGCTCAAGTGTTACTAGGGGAGAACTGATAGTCAAGACAAAGCCTTGCACAGAGCAGGATTACACAAAACTACTTTCCTTAGAAAACCAGGGTAGGCAGAAAGCAGCAAGTGGTTATGTCAATAGGCTGTGCTACTTCTTACTCATTTCAAGCAGACTGAGCATATTCCAGAAAAGAAATCTATTGACCTCTTTTAGATTGTATGAGAAAATTTTTGGTCTGTTCTGATGTTATCCACTGACTGTGTTTGTCACCTGATTTCAAGTGTGTATCTGAGTAGGTGCAAATACTACAAATCTCCTCTGGGATTTCAGAAATAGATGTTATCACTTAGAATCATTCCGTTCTTATTTGTGGAGGACTGATGATATGAATACAGCTGTTTGGCTTTATGGCTGAAGAATATTAAAGAAAATGTCTATTGCTGTCTGGCAATTATTCGTTTATTTGCCTAATGCATATAACACAGTCTTCTGAACAGTCTCTAAATCAGTATGTCACTACCCAAAGTCTTATGTATCTAAGAATCTGGTGACATATACAGTTATGTGATAAGCTTCTTCAGCTCTTCTTATGTCCCCAAACTAGCAGATTTGCTACACAAGCAAATGCACAGACTTTTGAAAGATGACTTGTGCAATGTAATGCTCCCTATTAGACTGTCCTTGGATAAAAAATAGTAACAGACCTCTCTAGTCTTTTCCCTGAATGCTGCTTAGGTGTTTGTTCTCTGACTGGCCTCATACCTCTTGTTTTCATGAGTTCATGATGGCTTAGTTTCAGTAGAAAACAATGTAGTAATGTAAACACAGTCACTACCTGTCTTCCCTGTTCTTTATTTAAGTCTTATGAAAGTGTCTGATCTTATTTTATCCATATTATTTGCACAACAAAGGCAATCCTGTCTAGGCTAACATGTTTACTGATTTTTAGGAAAGTGTAAAAACTGTAAACTCAGGCAAAAACAGTTTGGGAATTTAGGTTTCTCACTTTGTGGGCAACCTGTCTCTAACTATAAATCTCTAAAGAACAATCACTTCTCAGTTAGATACTACATTCAGGAACGAATAAACAACAAAAACAACAAAAACCTCAGGATTCTGAAAATTAAATGAGCAGTGATGCATTAATATATAGTCCGTAATCATACAGCAAAGTTCCAGATAGAATAAGAAGGTAATAATTATTCTTGTACTGTATGTCTTTTTGGTTTTTTTTAGATAGTCCCTTACTTGTCATGTACACTTTGTTCATTTTCTGTCTCTATTTATGGAAAAAGGAGCCCAGGCACATAGTGTACTCGGCCTGAATTGTCCAGTTGGGGCTGGATACTTGCTCTGGAGGTACTGTGGCACTTAAACAATGTGAGGAATCCTGAGCTTGATTTGCGAGACCTATGACCACAAATAATTTATTTGTTAACTTTCTTTCCTTAAATATCTGACACTATAATGTATCACAGAACCTCCTAGATAGGTTAGACAATAGCAAAAATTCAATTTTGTGAATACATTTGCAACACCCCAGCTGTCAGGAAACAGCAACCTCCACTATGTTTATTTCCTCTTCAATAGTGATTGTTGCTCCTGAACAAGACAGTCTACTTTTCTCAGCAAGAAATGTTTTCCTCATGCTACAAAATAAGGAGAGGTTTCTGGATTTAATGGTGATATACGCTCTCACATGCAAGTTCAGCCATTTTAAAGATAAAAATAACCACAAGTAGCACCCAAAGAACATCCCTCTTTGGAGTGAAGATTGAATATGCCACACATCTAATGAATGGCTGCCTCTCATGCTGCTGTATGTACAGTAATACCTACTGTATTGTGTAGTTGATCTTCAAGCTACTGTAGAGCTAAAATGTTCATAGAGTGTGTCATTACTCCCTTAGATGATCCTTGTACTTATCTTTCTCTGCTTTTATGAGAATTCTTCAGTACTGCATATCTGGCAAAAAAGAACCAAACCTCGACATAGTGTTTAAAATGCAGTTCTCAACCAAGATTTTTTAAATTAAGCCCAAAGGAATAGAGTGAACAGAAATAGAATTCTGGTTTTGCACTGATTGAAAACTGCTGTTGTGCAATTCCCTTTTTTCTTTACTAGGATATCATAGTTTACTTTTCTGTTTGTCTCTTTTTTCTTTCCTAGTGCTTCTTTTCAGAACGAGGAAACAACATTCCTTCTGCTTATGGGTGTTCTGGGACTATCTGATGACAAAACATTGTATAATTTCAACAGAAAATTACTCATCTCTCACATGAAAAAAATGCTTTGTGCACATGGCCTTGTGGTAACTAATATGAGAAAGGTATCTTCAGTCCTCTCTCAGATCCTAATGTTATCATCCAAATGCCCTATTATTTATTAATATTGGTATATTTTATACCCTAATTCATGTATTAAATTATATTTTTTTCAGAATATTGTCAAAGTAGTGTACAATAGCTATGTACCCTATTCTCCAAGTTCCTGATGCATTCATGTTCTCTTAATTCAGACCAGTGTTTTAAGCCACCAATAAACTTCATGAGTATGCATAAAGCATCAATAAAATTCATAAGCATGCATTCTAAGTAGTTCCCAACACAGATCTGCTGTTTAAGATGCTTTTTCCTTGTTATTACTTGAAGTACACAGGAAATTCTGCTTCAGCACCTGATAATATCTTGAAGAAGCCTACAGAAGACAATGCTGAATCTCTGTAGTTCTACGTACTGAGATTCTTTGCCAAAAAACCCCCCACAAAAACCAAAACAACCCACCCAAAAAAGTCACTACTATTGAAAAATTTCAGGGACAGTTGTAGTCATAATTATTAATCTGATAAATACCTGTACATGTTTTCATAAGAGACACTCAAAAATCAACAGTTGATGGAAATAATTTGACTTTTTAGGCTATGAATGACATGGCAGAACACTAAGGCAGCCTAGCCCGAGAAATCCTGCTCCACACTTGGGAAGGGTTGCTGTTGCTTGTTACACGGGGACATTGTTTCCTAAACATCTGTCAAAAGCTAGAAAATACTTACCCGTGTATGTGGGCAAAATCCAACTTGTGCCGCTCTTTGAGGAACTCCTCCTTATCCAGAATGACAGTATGTTTTTGCTTTTCTTCTTTCCAAGCTGTAAGTCCAGACAACTGCATCTGTATCTGTCTATGTGAGCAAGCAGCTGAACCATTTGCTGAACCACAAGGGTCCACAGCTGTTACCTAAGAGAAAGCTTTAGTCTCTGCATCTCTGAGCTGGTGAAAGATGATTTAAGGGGTGATGAAGACTTAGCTTTTCATGGTAAACTGGCTTGCTTTTTTGGAAAATATGTAGAATGAGTGGACATTGTATGGTACAGAGTGTATAACATTGGGTGTACTGTTGAACCACATCTCTGGAAGATATGTGGCTACATTCTGATCTAAGATTTTAGCTCAAAGCTTCCATTTACTCCAGTACTAAACATGTTAATAATTTTTGGACAAAGAATTTCTCTTTCATTATCTTCAGTATTTTCTGTATGTGCCATATGTTTGAGCTCACCTCGATATAGATATGTTATAGCAACACTAGTTGGGTTCATCATACTGAATTAGAACACCAGAAAATTCCTTGCATCATACCTCTAAATAGTGTGAGATTTGCCCTTTTTAATATATATTTGAAAGTCTTAACATAATGTATGTGTTTTATGGAACTAATAATAGAAATTCTACATTCAACATTTTGTATTTAAAGTGATTTCCTTCTTTCTACTGATGTCATTTTAATATACTAAAAACCTGAATGTTGGGGGAAAGAGTTGCATTAAAAACCAAATCTTGTGAACAAAACTTAATGGAATGTACACTCTCAGTGAATCCACAACTAAGCAAGCAGAGATAATTGATATTCTAGTTTATGCAAGAGATAGCATGCAAAGTCACCTTTCTTTTACTTGCTAATGTCAGAGTTTTCATGACAATTCAATATTACAAAAAGTTGTTCACAAAGAATCCCCAACTTCTAAGTGATATTACTGCTGTTACTGAGCTGTTATTTGTAAGTAAACAAAAATGCTGACATTAACAATGTTTCTCCACATACACATTTCATATGCCGCTTTTTCACACAGTATTGAAATTAAGCCAACATAGGTCTTTCTATATCAAGGAAGGTTTTCCTGAGGATATATAACAAGACATTTTAAATTTCAGATTTTAAGTATCTTCCTCCATGCAAGATACATACACAGAGAAAAAAAGGAATTAGTATATCAAAATTTATATTTTAAACTACTGTCATACTTAAAAAGTCAGTAAAACAATTTTTTGTTAATTTCCTGAATTATATTTTAATCATTGTGATTTAGCATCTTGATACACAAAACTTGTCACAGTGCAGAAATATACTGTTATTACACCTTTCTTGGGAAAAGATGACTTGACAAAGTTATTTGTCATTTGCTTTCATTGTGTTTTCCGTTGGAATTTTCTATTTGTTTTACCATATGTCAGGACAATACCTGATCTTTCAGAAGAGAAAATGACCACTTTATTTGCAGTTCTTTAAAATTCTGATAGTTTTCAAAGCACATTTTGGTAAGATATTCCTCTTTATAGGGAATGGTATACATTTAAATTTCTACTTGTGTTTCTAATATCCTCCCTACAAATATTTGATATCTGATTTTAATTATGCTGTAAAAGAAAATCCTATATTTCAACACTGTGCAATTTACTTTTAATTTAACAAGCAGATTTATGTAAAATATCTTTAACAGAATCATGTATATCTGTAATACATCAATCTTTTCTATGTCTGTACCATTTGCGACACTTAAAAGAGAAAGAGGAAACTACTAATTTTTGAAGATAAAAAAATAAAATAGCTAGATTTTGTTTCAAATCAATAATTGTTTCAAATGACTGAAGTAAACATTCAGAGTGAAGTGCCTCATGGCAGATAGAGCTTTTCCTTAGGGATATTGTTCTTTTTATTCTGTGGACAGATCAGAAAGAGGGCTGATGTCAGAATGCTTTATTTTTGGTGAAGACGACAACAAAACAACATCATCTATCAAGGGATGTGTCTGATATGTGAGGTTACCCACAACTGAATTGAAGTTTTACTGGCACAGTGATGCCAGGGAAGATGCTGGCTGATGGGATCCCTGTGAGTACAGGATCCAGGGATGGAGAAACAAAGGGGCAGAAGGGTAAATAGTATTTCAAATGTAGTGCTTAAATCTTTCAATCCTTCTATGAACTCCTTTGAATTATTGACAACATGGGACTGGTTATGAAGTAAGAGAGACCATGGTGCTGTGTTGCAAAAGAAATTTTAAATCTTCTCCTAATTATACACTTAGAGTGAGCATGCAGCAGGAGACAGTTGTGTAAGGTTTATCTGAAGTTTAAGATCAGCAGCCAAATTATTTAGCCTTCATACCTCACAAAATACTGGATACAAATGGTCTCTCCAGGAGGTAACAGTCAGATATGTGAAGTTTAGATTCACAGTTGGCTTCATTAACACCTGCTGCAACTATTGAAATATCTGTAATGATTTTAAGTGGTCTTGAATCAGGATATAGACATCCATTTTATCCTCAGGCAAAAAGCTTGCTGACATCAATGAAAATTTTGACTTCCTAGCAACTCAATGATTGTTTTTTAATTCTTCACTTGATCCATGTTTCTGCTGTCCTCTGACTACAGAAAGCATTTAAAATAATCTTTTTTCTTTTTTCCCTAAGGGAAGCTAGTGATCCAGATTTAAGAATTTTAAGGGACTCATTTGTGTAATTAAATGCAAAATAGCATATTGTAGCATTTAGAAGATATTTTCAAAACTCTTCTGCAGTGGCCTGATCTGTTTTTTATTGATGTCAATGGGAGTCCTACCATCAGTAAAAACAGAAAGAATCCATCCCTAAAAGCTTTTCAAAACCTACCCTGTAGCTATTTTATATGTAAGATGAAAAACACAGCAAAGCAGAATCTTGTTTACACTAAGGTCTCTTTCTATCAGGCTAGTGATATAAAAGACCTTTAAAGAGGTATGAATATAATTTACAAGTTCTTAAATCCCCTCTCTTTTTATTTCCTCATGTAGATTGTACAGTAAAAAGGAAGCTTAAGATAAATGAAACTCTGATCCACAGGAATTCCATGTTTTTGCTTCCAGACAATCTGAAATTACTACTCTGTAAAATCTAATTCAGAAGTTTTTGAAAGTAGACGCTTAAATTTAAGGATATGTTCATCTCCATGAGCGTCACAGAAACAGAGCAGTTCAGGTATTTTATCTCAGAGCAAGACCAAGGAGTGTGCATGTTGCTGTGGACTTCTGCCTGTAGCTATTCCCAGGTGAGCAGATAAACCCCTATAATCTGGTTTGACCCAGCAGACAAAGCCTATGGGAGACTCCTAGTCAAGTCCTTGTTTTCTGTGATGGCAGATACAGATAGCAACACACCTGAACTGTACTAAGCCATCTAAACTTGGGTAGAACTTCCATGCCAGTGTTATGTATTATTAAGAACTCCTAAAGAGCTTGACATTGTGTCAGTGCTTTATCGAGCTATGTCTGCTTAGAGGTCAGCTGGGTCCCAGTGACTGTCAAGTGAGCAGTCTGTGAAAAGGCATTGGTGTCTTCTCCACCGAAAAGTCTCTTGTCTGGCTAGTTTAATGACTATATTGGCTTTACTGGTAGCAAGGGGGCTGCAGGGATAGCCTCTGGGAGAAGAGACCAGGAACAGTCCCCATGTTGGACAGAGCCAGTTCCAGCTGGCTCTGCCCCAAGGTGAGCCAGTCAGTGACACTGGTGGTGTCTCTGTGATAACATATTTAAGAAAGGGTAAAAAACACTGCACAATATCTCTGAGAGATGAGTGAGAAAGTGTCAGCAAAACTTCCCTGCAGACACCAAGGTCAGAGAAGCAGGAGAGAGAGGAGGTGCTCCAGGAATCAGAGCAGGGATTCTCCTGCAGCCCGGGAAGAAGACCATGGTTTAGCAGGTTATCCCTCTGCAGCCCATGAAGGACCATAGTGGAACAGATATCCACACTGCAGCCCATGGAGGACTCCATGGTGGAGCAGGGAGATGTGACCTGAAGGTAGCTGCAGTTGTCGGAGAGCCCATGTTGGAGCAGAGTTTCTGGCAGGAACTCAGCCCACAGGAAGCCTGAACTTGAACAGTCCATTCCTGAAGAGGAACCATGCTGGAGAAGCTCTTGAAGAACTGTAGCTTGTTGGAAGGATCCACAGTGGAACAGGGGAACAGTGTGAGGAGAGCAGCAGAGCCTAAGCATTACGGACTGACCACAACCCTCATCCTCTCGTCCTCCTGCACCACTTAGGGGAGAGGAGGTAGAAGAGTCAAGAGTGCAATTGGGCCTGCAAAGAACAGGGGGTAGAGGGAAAATATTTTTACTTTTGTTTTTATTCCTCAGTGTCTTACTTTGTTATTAATTGGCAACAAATTAAATTAATCTTCCCCAAGTCAAGCCTGTTTTGCCCATAATGCAATCTCCTTGTCCTTATCACAGCCCACAAGGTTTTTCATCTTATTTTCTCTCCCCTGTCCTGCTGAAGAGGGAGAGTGAGAGACCAGCTTGGTGGGCACCTGGCAGACAGCCAAGGTTAACCCACCACAGCACCATATTTCCACTGCAAGTAGACACACTCTACAAACGAAGCTGTATTAATCATGACAAAGCTTCAGTGAATGATCGACCAGGCTCCTTGTGTGGCCCTTTTCAGCTAAGCCAAAGAGCAGATGTGTATCCTGGGTGTCTGGATGTACTGAATCTTGTTATTATCTTTACGAATGCTCAGTGCATCAGGAACACAACAGGGATCCGATTAGTTTCCCCAGGAACAATCAAGAGATTAGTGGAATTTAGACGGAGATTGAATCTGCATGGAAAATTGTCCATGCTGCGTTCTATTAGAAGGCGCTGCTGTGCAAAATTTGTTGCTAATCATGTGGCAAAAATTACAAGAGACTGCAGAGAGAAGAAACTAGTAAACAGAATAATAAAAGTAATTTTAATTATTAAACTTCAGTGTTATAAATTATCTGCCATTCATCACTGCCACAAATAAGTATAAAACAGCAAAAAAAATCCATATGTTCCGTGCACTCTAATTTAATTTTGCATTATAAATTAGGGTAATGCAGAATGTTTAAAAATATGAATAATCACCAAATTACTATCCATTTTCAACAGGCAGTATCTAAATTTTAATACAGACAGTGATTACACTTAACCTATGCTTTATGTTGACTGAAACACAATAAAACCTCAAACGGGTATTATAGACACAATCC
>VZTO01016530.1:0-31806 GCA_013400615.1 Syrrhaptes paradoxus | reverse complement strand
TCCCATTCTCTATCCGATTTTTTCTCAGTAGCAATTTTATTCCTACTATTTGACCTAGAAATTGCTCTGCTACTTCCACTTCCATGAGCCACTCAACTTCAATACCCATTTTTCCCACCAAAAAAAACCCCAAAAACCAAAAAACCCCCAAAAAAACCAAATCCAAAACCCCATGATTTTTAGTATGGGTGCTGATTTTTGCCTGGACAGTGAAACAGACTGATTTAAGTATGCATCCATATGTTCCCAAACTCAAGGGAAGTTTTGCTGTTCACTTCCTCAGAAGTATAGGTGGGGACAAAATGAGATGGACATGTGGTCGTATCTCTGAAAGCTGATATTGGCATTCCTGTTCGGTATATACATTCAGTGCTGCATAACCTAAACCTAAAAAGGTTACTCTGTATACAGTCAATGATAGATAATCTAAAAAAAGAAAAGCTAAAGTTTATTTTTTATGTGACTTGCTATATATTTTATATTGTTTTAGTAAGTTTTTTTTTTCAATCTAAGGTCTGATCTTGTATTTCTTGTCAGGCTGAGGCAGACTTTGAATTCAGAGTGATCATACCATCTCATGATACAGTGATGTTATGCTGCTGTGTTACGTAGTCTTTACTTTCACACAGCAATACCTAGATACTATGGTTTCTTTATGTATATTATGAAAACAGGTAAATATCCTAATGCAAACAGCAGATCAAACTAATTGCATGCTTTAAGGAGATAAATGTATGTGAGTTATCGTGGTGGCCTGTATAGTTTATTCAGTGAGGAGACCGCACATGTAGAGTCCACATGTGCAGCTTTTGCATTCTAGATGCATGAAAACAAGATACTGCAATGGTAGTGGCACAAATCGGGTGGCTCATATGAAAGTCTCACTGAGTTGAATTTGTGCACTTACGTGTGGCTGCAATGCATGAATAAGTTTCTGAATATGTTCCTGTATGAAACTCTTTCCTTTTTCCTTTAATCTAGTATCCAATATGCCATATTTTAATTTCTTCATACTCTTTCTTCTGAGGCTAAAATGTAATGCTTATTAGTTGGGGGAAAAAGTAATTTCAATATAAATGATGGTTAAAGTATCAGTGCGATATGTTAAATGCAACTGATAAAATCTTTTTTTTTGCCTGAAATGCCTTAGCAAAATTGTGCAGTTAAGCACTTTCTAAAGTTCCATTACACTGAGATTTATTTTTCAATCATTTTGACGTGCTTTTTTATTCTCTGAAGGCATTATACCATTAACAGACTTACTGTATAACATAAAAACGTCAAAAATTAGTGACATTTACATATTACTTTGCATAGGGTCCAGCTTCTGTTTCTGCAGTATTGTAATAACAGTATTGCTGTGCATGAGACTCAGTTTTGGTCTCATTTTTTACCAAATGGAATGTATGATTTCAGTGGAGTATCTGTGTTTGTACTAGAGTAATGAACATAGTCTAAATTGCGTTGGACACACCTTAAATATTGGTTATCAGAGGTGAAGCAAAGAGAGGATGAGAGGCGTCTTAGATGCTGTTCTGGGGGAACTCCCATGAGGGCAAATACACCCAGATCTCTGATGGCTGCTCCTCCAGGAGATCTGTATGCTAGGCCATATGTTAAACCATTGCAATTTAAACCAAAATGATTGTGTTTCATCTAGTACAGATTAGAAACAAATTAGGGATCTTCATTTTGAATGTATATCCCTCAGCTACAAGAATGATAACTAGATTTTGAGAGTTTGATTGTTTTTTCAATGCTAAGCAATAAATGGTACTGGACATATATCTGATTGTAAAAGCCTTTAATGAAACACATCTAAGGACTACTGACAGTCACTTGAGCTGAAAATTTGTTCTATCTTCTCTGCTAAACTGTTTTAGCACTCTAATCTTTGATAATTAACGTAAGTTTTAAGGAGTAATTTTAACAGCTTATAGTAATTTTGCAGCTGAATGTATTTGCCAGGTTTACATTAAATATTGAGCTTAAATTATTAAATGATATTTTGTGCAACAGTAATTTCCATTAGAGGATATTTTTCATGTTATTTGCTAGGAAGCTTTAGACTCCAAAAGAACACTTTTGGCAAAGTGAAGGGAAATATTTGTGGAGCAGAAGCTGTAATTATGAACATGTGTGGCTAAACACCTGTCAGCCACTTGGTTTATACCAAACAGGCTCATAAAATAATACGACCATGCCCCTGTTCTGGGTCTTTAAAGTGAACACTGAATTTAAGGAGTTACTTGGTCATTCCTGGTTAACATCTGGATGCTTTGGAGTCTCTACCGCATGCTTATTGAAGTGAGAATTGCAGTTACAGATAAAGAACTGAAGTATGAAGAGAGGGTATTTCAGAGGGAGCGACCAGCCGTGAGTGGGTCCAGCTGCTGGGTCAGGGGGTGTTGCTCCATCCTTGAAGCCTTCTGATGGAGATATTTGGGCAAGGATTTGTTGGAAGGTTAAATGCAAAAGGTTGTAGGATGGTGAAAGCAAAACAGCCATTCAAGCTGTGCTCCAGGATGGCAGAAGAGACATTGTGATGAAGGAGTTCGTTGTGCCTAAAAGTTCTGGCTTAGGACGGAGAAGAGTTTCGGCTTTTTTTTTTGGCACTGAGGCAAACATTGAACAGCTCATGGTGACACTCACAGTTGACTATTTGCATCCCAGAACCTGCCACTGGAACTCAATATTAAGAAGAAAACCATTTGTTAGGACATAGGAAGTCGCTGGGGTGTGACATCTGCCCTTCGTTTGCCATAAGCCTTTGGCTGGAAGTCCATGGTGGAACTGAAACCTCCTGAGCTGCTGGCCAAATCAGGGCACTCTTCTTTCTCCCTCTGTATCAGTGCTGCATCATGGGTTCCTAGTGCCCCAGTTATCTGTGGTCCAGAGGGATTCCTTGAAAGAGGAGTTGGTAGAGCAGTCATTAACAAGTGCTCCTGCATGCTTGTTCTGTGAAGGCTACGATGGAGAGGAACAATGTTCATGTAGAGAAGGAGGGTTTGGAATAAAGCTGGAAAATTATAATAGCTCCTGTGACTGGATGGTTTAAACATGTGAAATAAGAGCTTAAAAATCCCGAGTTTAAACATTAAAATGTCTGCTACTAAAAATAAAATGTATCACAGAATCACAGAATGTTAGGATCCTGAAGAGTTTTCTGTCTACATTGACCCCTTCTACAGAATGACAGATATGACACAGAAATTATGTCTTACTCCCCAAATGTTTCGATTTGACAAATGTAAAATAACTATTCCAAGCAAGGATTTTACATTTTGAAAACAGGAAAGAGCAAGAGATTCCCTCTGGCCTTGTCTGTTGGAAATGCCTTATATCTGGAAGGTCCTTGCAGACTAGATGGCCAGCAGCTTGTCACATTTGGGCAGATAAGACAGTCAAAGGGGCAAAGAAAGAAAGTACTATTTTTTCTTCTTCTTGCCAACAGAGGAAATATCTTTGCCTACGGAGCAGATGATGCATTTTGTGCATCCATTTACATGCACAGAGATAGCGTAGCTTCCTATAGTGTTTTCCTTACTCAATGCAGTAGCTAAATGTCATGAATTAATCTGTGCTTTGGTTTTATTACACAAGAGTTCTTCCAAATATTTATACAAAATTGTTTGATATATTTTGAAACAGATAGCTGCAGTAGATATACATGCCCCTGTCATTATTGCATTGGAGTAAAGTGGGATGTTCCAACACTTTCAGACACACACCTTTTTACTTAAATTTCTGAATCCTTAACTTCCTTGCAAATTTCTATTTACTACTATTTATACTATAGTTGTAAGCTGCTGTACCTTCACATAGTCCATTAGTAAATTTCCAAACAACAGAAGGTGGGGTGGTGAAGGGCTGTACACTACCTTGAGGGGTTCATAACTGTAGAAGTATAGAACGAGGTAAGTATGTCTCTAGGTGATGAATTTAAATCTCCTTCACACTGTAACAATTGGACTGTTACAAATCCTATAGGAAGATCTGGAAAATTCACAAATGCTTATATAGACTACTTTGCCTTAGTTTGTTTCTTATATCACATCTAAATTATATAACCCTCTTTTATTCATTTTCTGGCTATGTAGTGGAGATTCAAGAGCTTGATCTGATAAGCATATGATTTTAGTGATCTTTGCATCAGTCTCTCCATATGCAACTGTTTTCTTTATCGATTTAGAATCAGTGGGATTTTAGCACACTACAATAATTTGTTTAGTATTTCACAAAACTTGCCTTTATTACTCCTTTCAAAGTCTGGTTTTCTATAAATCTGTCCATCCGCCCACATACCTGAAATATGAGTACTGTCAGCTTAATAGGTCATCAAAATATATAGTGGTATTAAAACTCAGTAGTTTTGCAGTAGGAAGAATAAATGCAGCAACATGGGTAATTTCTTTGTAGAAGGTGGTAATTCCATTGTAACATATGTTCGTTTTTCACATGCTTTCTATAAGTTACAATAACAGTTTCTATTTGCCCTTTAGTGTTACCTCAGAGGGACAAAGAATGGTTGAGAATCCTGCTTTTATGATAATTTTGTAGCCTTTCCCTCCTCCATCACTGACAGCAAATCTTCTAAAGAGCATCTGATCCTGAACGTGAAGGTGTTTCTGAGCAAGAAGATAGAGTGGGATTAGCTTAAAAAATATAGAAAGGTTTGCTCTCTCACTATTTCTGTCTCTAACTCATTTGTCTTCATTTTTCAAACACCTCTTTTCTACTGAATTAGGAGCAATGTGTTATGTATTTTTTTTCCTTTTTGACAATTTAAGAAATATTTACCTATTGTTGTGGTTTGAACGCACTTGGATAGAAGCAAACACGATGCAGCTGCTCTCTCACCCTCCCCCATCCCAGCGATGGANCAACCTGTTCCCGGCTAACAATCCAGGAGCAGAGAGAATCCCGAAACTGCAATTCCGGAAGAGAGATAAGAGCCCAAGTGTCTGAGAGATGGAGACCTGACTGAGAGAGCGAGATAACCCCAGAGAAAGAGAGGACCACAATAGAGGGGTGAACCAGAGAGAGAACAAGCTTCCAGACAGATCCTCATCTCTATGCTGGGCATGATGTGCATCATATGGAATATTCCATTGGCCAATTTGGGTCTCAATCCTAAGCCTAAGGTTGAATCCTAAGCCAATAATTGGGGCTACTCTCCCTCCTAGCTTCTCATGCCCCTGCAGACACTGGCACAGCAGAGAAGCTGAAAAGTCCTTGACTGTCCTGGCAGCAACTATAGCCACCAGTATGTGATCAACCTTCTTCTCAGCACAAAACCAGTCGCTACTATGAAGAGAGTTAACTCTGTCCCAGCTAAAACCTCTTGCTACTTAGAGCTTTCATTATTTTAATTGTTGTTATTTTTGTATGCAAGAGCTATTCAGAAACTTGAGCAAAAATCTTAACTGAGGAGAGATGGATGTAGATGTCCAACATACCAAGTGACTTCAATTGTCAGAATTAAGTTCTATGCCTCACTCTTTAGATTATAAGACATCCAGACAGAAGTCAACTAATGGACCTTAAATTAGTGTGAGTGGTCTACAAAGCTATGGCATATAATTACATGAATCTACTTTCCTTGCAGTCAGCAGAAAAAAATGGCATCAGTTCCAGCAGGGAAAAGCTTATAGCCAGGCTGTCCTACATCTGTATCTCCTGGTTTCTTTTACTCTTGTAATTGAGCAGTGCTCTGTTCTGAAAGTATAGTTTGGTGTACAGGTTTAACATAAAAATGGGTTTTAAAGAAGTTAGAGATTTCTTAGTCTAGCACCTGCTATATTAAGTTCTACTTGGAGTGTGACTAGGAGTGTACCTGTGAAATTCCTCTGACTTTAGGAACTGTAATTATCTTATGTTAAAAACAGAGAAAAAAAAAGGTAAAAGAAAAATAAAAAAATTTAGAAAAAGCTTTCTGTGTTATCAAAATAGCTGTTCTGATATGTTGGCTAATAGTGTAATGTGGATGGATGGCCCTGTAATGTTCTGGCTGTTTCTTCATCAATCTGATCACAGCCTAGGGGACAGCAGCAGGGTTGTACCTTCTAATTCCCCAGTAAATGACCCGTGTCTGTCTGTCTTTAATCAGACAGTCCCCTTCGTCATTCAAATCACTTACAAATTGCTGTGGAAAGTCATGGGCACGCTCCTTTTGTCTAGTCATTGTTTGATATGGGGAAAACCTGTGTGTGGGAGGAGGGGGTTAAAATCAATTGAACTGCAAAATGTAATCACCCTTCAGTGGAACATCCATTGCAATGTTTATGCCAAACTAATAACCATAGGAACAAACTAACCTTTTGTACTGGCTTTCTGTTTGTGTCCTTTGCAGAAAAAAAATTACTGCTGCTTTTTAAAGTCATGGGAGCTCACGTTTGCTGTGACAGCTTTCCAATTGTTAAATAAAGTCTGAGCATGAGCAGCTGTCAGACAGATATTGCACTAGAGGCTTCGGTTAAAAGGAGCACCAGGCAAGCATGTCAGTGCCTAGAGGCTCTTGTTTCATTTTTTAAAGACACATTTAAAAAAAAATGCAATGAGATAATATGATTCCTTAACTAAAATTAAAAAAAAAGTTCAAACATTCTGATAAATTTTCCTATGAAAGTTTTAGGATGTGATTGTGTCCGTTTACGAAAAACAGTCTATGAGGAGCATGAGATGTCTCAAATGTACACTTTTGTCTGGTGGCAAGATCGGAGAACTGAGATGCAGAAATACTGAAGTTAGATCTTATAAATAATGCTAATGATGGTATTTAAATTCTTGTGAGAAGGCAAGAGTAATTCTACTGAGCTGCCTCAGAACTGTAGAATGACATTTTATCATTTTTACTTTTCATAGTAATCTAAAAAAACCCTTCCAAAGTTTTTGCTCTTTATTATGTTGGATCCTGCTGTACTAGCTGTTGTACAGACAAGTAAGAAAGGAAGTTTCCACTACAGAAATTCTAGTAGTCTAAGGTGAGTATGCAAGAAAATAATGTTTTGAGGTAAATATACAGTCAGTACTGGGAGAAGCATTATCATTTACATTTAAGTTACAGCTGGGAAAGGAAATTGTCATTAAACTAGAATGAAGGTGAACTTCTTCCTATTCCAGTTTAGAAACTGATATTGGCTGCCTTACCATGCTTAAAAGTCAAACATGTAGCCTAGCTGCATGGAAGAACCTGGTCTAGGAATCAAAGTAGTCTGGGGCTCCACTAGAGGCAGTGTAGGAGATAGGTAGTTCAGCTCACCTGGCTGGGGATAGAATGGGTCAGCTCTGGAGATGCCTTTGTTCATTGAAACAGAAGCTTAGTTCAATTGCAAATTAAAACAAAACAAACAAACAAAAATAGTCAGGGTGACTAACTTCAGAAGGCAAGGTGTAGGCCAATTCTGTGAAGGCAGGAATTTGAGACCATATATAAGAAGAATTTATTGAAAAATCAAGAATATTTTTTCAAGTTAAAGAGGAAAATGATCCATATGTCATTTACAAGTAATAGTAGTAATAATTGATTAATGTTTTTAAGGATAACTTCTTCCAAAATTTCAAGTTTAGCTAACTAATAGTATGTTCTCACCATTGCAGTTTGCTTTTAGGACAGAGGAATTTATCCAGTAAAAATATAAAGCAGGGGGAAATGAAAAAAGTAAATTTAAAAATCAATCCTCCCTGATTTTTTTCTATTGGCTTCTCTTAGAAATAACACACAGAATTTTTATAACTTAAATGGATCATAAAAAAATATCGGTGTGTTCTGTTATTTATTTTATTCCTTGGAAAACACTTTTGGGTAATGAGTTCCACTTTTTCACCTTTCATATACCTCATTCTTTCACACAGAAAAATAGAAACCATTCAAATATAGCAGATGATAACATTTTTTTTTGGTTTTGCTCACATTTGTGCTTATGAGTTGGTACTGTTCTCACAGCTACACATGATGGGTTAAAGCCATGGCAAATAGGATCATAGAATCATAGAATGGTTTGGGTTGGAAAGGACCTTAAAGATTATCTAGTTCCAAGCCCATTTTATTCAATGGAACTCTTCATGTCAAGACTCTAGAACTATTTTATTTTGAAACATTGATTTTAGAGTCTTTTAAAAGAGTTTTCTAATGCTTGGCCCAAATTAGAAAAAAAAAAACAACGTACAAGCTAAAAAAATTGTTCATGCAAATCTAGATAACGACAATCAGTGTGAAATGTCTCTTTCTTTATTGATTTAGCGTACATAGCCATTCAATCCATTCTTTGCAAAATTTTGGAATTTAACTGAGCATTCTGCCATCTGGAGTAGAAGTTGGTCTTCATCAAGTGTACTGAGAAGATTTTAAAGGGTAGACAGTCTTCTAAAATCTTCTAACCACTGGGAACTAGATCAATGAAGATTGTTCAGTGATGAATGAGAGTAGTGAAATAATTTCAGTCTAAATTTTTTTTGTGTGTTTTTCAATTCAGGGTGTTTTAAGATGTAATTTTTATATGCCTGAAACATCTGGAATCCAATGAGGAAATAATAGAAGTGCTGTACAAACAGAATGAAATTACTGTTCTTTATCCAAAGATTTGAAAGGGTAAAATAAAGATACGACGCACTAGATGAGAATGTCAAGCCAGGCCAGGCACTGGAGAGAGGATGAAAACAGTGTTACCATGGGCAGAAGCTATGGTTAATGAGAAACCATAGTTACAACTTGCTAGTTGTTTAAACTTTTTTTGAATGCCAAGTTGTAAATGTAAGGCACTCTCCTGGGTTTTATGAAACCAAAGTTCAATTTCTGCTACAGATTTCCTGTGATGGCCTCAAAGACACTTTGAGCTAAACCTTCAAAAAGTTGTTGTTTAATGTGTCAGAATATTCTGCTTGTGTGTAAGTGTATTCAAACAGGATTATTTGCAGACAGTGTATTGAGTGGGGAGCCACCCAATATTGATTGAGAAGAGGGATTTGTCTTAAATCTGACACTTTTGTAAAACTCAGTACCTTCCTATCTATGCACATTATTTTGGGCTGCCAGGAGGTCCTTCGTGTTAGATGTCATAGCCCTAAATCTTTTGTGTTTAGATGAATAATTGGTTTCTTCTAAAGCATGAGGAAGGATCCTTTAATAAAAGTAGCCAAGTCATGGCTACATAATAAAGATTGTGCCCTTTTAAGATATTGATTATGATTTAACACAAATTGTATTAATGACTATGGAAAGAAGGAGTATTCACCTGTGTTCTTTCTTACTCTTCCAAATTTTCCATATTGCAGCAAAAATGGAGTCTCATTCTTTTTCCTGTCTTTACCACTTTCATGAATAATCTAAGCAGTCATCCTTAGGTATCAGGTTAAGGCTAGGAAATTACTAGGATAGATATAGGTATCTGTTTCAGGTTTAAGAGCAGAGAGCTGTGATAGTGACAGGGATGCTATGACATATGAGGTGGAGATCAAACTTTCTGGCTAGGCAAACAATACCCCTTCTTCTGCCATGGGAATGAACATAGACCTCACTGGAATAAACTTGTACCATGGCTCCTCTCCTGCTACAGAAGGTGACATGGCATAGAAACACAAACCCGTATTGGATCCAGTGCTTTGACATTGCCAGGTTTACTGGGCACAGGGAGCTGGGCACGCACAGCAATAAATCACTGCCTGTTCCACAGTGAAAAACAGCATCCAGGAGCAGGTGTGCCTTGCTAAAACAGCTTGTGCCACCTGTGCCCACTGCTGCATGTCCCGCTGCTGCATCCTTGGAGCCTCCAGAGAGGGGCTACAGGCCATAAGTTTTATTCTGGTTTGTCAGCTTGCTCCCAGTTACTGTTTTTCTCTGCTTGTGCTATTTGCTGGGAGAGGGACCTCAAGCCCCTCAGGAAAGGTGTTGCTGAGAGTGAGCTGCAGGTCAGACAAGTTATCCTGGCAGGTAGTGTGCCAGCTCTGGTACAGATCTTTGCTACAGCTAGTAACAGATCCGATGGCATGCTTGATTTATGGCTCTCTTAGTGTGGTGGCCACCACAGAAAGTTGTATGAGAAGAATCAGGTCATCAAGGCTGGATACAGGCTCTATTTAAAAAAAATAATAAAAGAAGGTAAGTTAGGCTCTGTCACATCTGGAAACAGAGCTTGCTACCTGTCAACAAGAGGCAGCTACAGTGATATACTTGATGGTGAAGACAGTGTCTGTCCTGGAGATCACCAGGCAAAATCCAGCTGATGAAGAGCAAAAGGATGAAAAAAGCAAGTGGTTTAGATTTGAGTCAGCAAAAGAGAACACCATCAAGGTGTGGCTTGAATATTTTGGTCCATTCCAAGTTTATTATTTTTTAGCAATCAAAGACGAGTCTTGTACATCTTGTATTCAATTTTATCAAGATATTTTGCCCTTTTCTTGTGCTGTATAATTTTATGCAAGTTCCATTTGCCAGTGATCTGATTGGATATCTCTCTTTTCTTTTTGGTTTCTGTAGGATAAAATCATGGGTAGATAAAATGCAAGAAGATCTCGTAACATTAGCACGAACTGCAAGTGGAGTGGACCAGCTTGCTGCGGTGAGTAAGAAGGCACATCTTAGGCTGCAGTAACCAGAAAGTGAAGTGAATGATGTGCATCATCTCAAAATTACGATCATTTCATCCCAACACAGTAAAAAGATTTTGGGGAATTAAAGTCTGCAGTGCTTACTGAGAGATAAATGAATAACACAGACATCCATCAATTCAGTCTCTTAATGTTGCAGCACTTGCTCATTGCTAATATTTAATCAGCTTTGCAGTGTCAGACATAAGGCTTACCATTATTGCAACACTTCCAGCTGATGTGAACGCTTTTATGTTATATGTTTGTCAAATACGGTATCCAGGAAGCAACCATTCGTGGCAGTGGAAAATTCTGCTCTCTGTTAACAAGGAAGCCTATTTTTCTGACACATTTCCTGAAATGAGGCAGCTTTTGGTTAGAAGAAATGTAGATGAGAATTAAAGCTGTTCCATTTTAACCCAAAGTGTGTTTTAGGGAAGAACTTAAATTGTTATTTCATTGAGAAGAGACTTTTGTGCCATGTTTCATTCATAGAAGGTAAAAACACATCTAAGATTGCAGAAAAATGAAGTCACAATTCAGAAAATGTCAGGATTTTGCTGCCTGTACAACTTTGTTTCTATACATCATGATCCAGTATGCAACCACATGATCATGTTTCCTTCTGCCTATCTCTGCACAAGTCTGTGAACCAGTGAATCTCTGTGTTGATGTAGAACTATATAATGAAGGGAAATTTTGCTGTTACATCAGGAAAACAAGTTATTCTGTCAGTCAACAAAAGCCCTTAGTGCTGGGGAACTCAACATAAAGCCGTGAGACTTGGTTTTCAAAAGTCGTAATCTCCCCAAATGATCCATGAAATGAACCATGACTGTGTTGCAAAGGCATTGAGAAACACACAGAAAAATGAGGTGTGAAGTTTCTCAGATTTAACACTGTATATTAATGTATTCCTTTGACCTTAATGCATTTTTACCTAGACATTCACATGGCTCATATGAATCCTGGCCCAGAAAAACATTTTCTGTTTACTGACTGTAAGACAAGTCTAGATGACTAGCTCAGATATTCACATTTACATTGTGGAAACTTCAGTTTAGGTGAGATCACTGCTATCCTGTAGAAGGAAGGGCTGTGTCACTGCATGTACATGAGGAACATAAATGAAGATTGCAGAGATTATTTTAGTTCTGGCCTTTCCTAATATTTGAGTCCTTCATATTGTAACACAATTTAAGACAGATGCTTTAGATGCACTTTTTGACTTGGAAAACTCCAGAGAAACTGAAAATGAAATCTTGAAATCCTAACACAAATAATCTGATTGGTACACATATAGGTTTCCAGCATAGAATCTCAACAACACAGAAATATCTATCACTTGATCTTTCTGAGGTACCATAAGGTTTACCCAGCATGGAACACTAATGGGAGTTTTTGTAGGTGGATATCACACATATCTGCTGACAGAGAACAACGAGGCTTACAAATCATGTCTCTCTCTCCAGGTTTTGCTAAGGAGTTTCTGCTAAGAGGAGACAGGGCTCTTTGTGTTCATCTGATCTATGTGTGATCTGTTCTCTTCTGCAGTTGCTGTGTCTCTTTTTCCCTATGTCTTCTCATTCAACATCATACCTCTGACCCACCTCTGGACTTTCCATTCCAGTCCTGCTGCACTGGGTGGGCTATCTTTCATCTTTCCTCCACATATTCTATGTTTCTGTCTCAGTTTCTACCTTTGCTGCCTGGTGAGTCTGCCTTCCTCCTTTACATTGGGCACCTATCCCTATTTTAGGATCTCCCTCCTCAACTTTTTCCACTACATCACCTGTCTCTGGACTCTTTGTTTTGCCTTAGCATTTCCAAAACATTCTGTCCAGGCGGGTGTGGCCAGCCTGTCCCAATAGTACTAGTGTGTCTCTTTCCCAGGTATTTTTCTTCCCCCTTCTCACCTTTTGCTACACTAGTTCTCAGTCCCAGACCTGTAGTTTTCTCCTGTATGCTTTTTCTATTTCCCCTTCTCTTCCACTCTTTTATCTCCTTATTGTTTGCTTTCCATTTTCCAGTCTGTTATCACCTACTCCAATATCCCAGTCTCATGCCCTTTGTTCTTCATCTCCATTCAGTTTTCGTCTCCTCTTTCTCACACTGCTTAGACCCACAAAGGTGTAGAGATCAGCTGAGAGACCACAGCAAGTCTGAGCTTTAGGTGTAGAGGAGGTGTGATGTTCTCTAGGAGTGATGCTCTCTGGGTTGGAATACACCTCTGTGTAGGTTCTCAAGGATTTAGCTGATAAAATCTCTGCAGTGGTGTGCAGATGCTTTTCAGTCTAAAATTCATTAAACACTAGGGAATAAAAAAGTGTATCTTTGAACACGTGTTCAGTTTTTAATCTACAGTGCAGGGGAAACAGGGTATCAGAAAGGGAAATGAGTTACAGAGGATTTCTAACTTCGTAGAATCATAGAATCATAGAATGGTTAGGACTGGAAAGGACCTTAGAGATGGTTGAGTTCCAACCCCCCTGCCATGGGCAGGGACACCTCCCACTAGGCCAGGTTGCTCAAAGCCTCATCCAGCCTGGCCTTGAACACCTCCAGGATGGGGCATCCACAGCATCTCTGGGCAACCTGTTCCAGTGCCTTACCACCCTCTCAGTAAAGAATTTCTTTCTAACATTTAATCTAAATCTGCCCTCTTCCAATTTCAATTCATTACCCCTTGTCCTATTACTACATGCCCTTTTAAAAAGCTTCTCCCCATCTCTCCCGTAGGACCGCTTCAGGTACTAGAAGGTCGCTATTAGGTCTCCCCGAAGCCTTCTTTTATCCAGGCTGAACAACCCCAACTCTCTCAACCTGTCCTCATAGGGGAGGTGCTCCAGCCCTCTGACCATCTTTGTGGTCCTCCTCTGGACTCGCTGCAACAGCTTGACATCCGTCTTGCACTGGGGGGTCCAGACCTGGATGCAATACTCTGGGGGGTCTCACGAGAGCAGAGTAGAGGGGCTGAATCACCTCCCTCCCTCTAGCACATCAACTGCATCACACAGCTTGGTGTCATCAGCAAACTTGCTGAGGGTGCGCTTGATCCCACTGTCCATGACACGGACAAAGATGTTGAATAGCACTGGTCTCAGTAACAATGAGTTAGTGTCTCAGCCATTTTGCCTGGCATTTCCATGCAAAGACCGTGTAGTAAAATAGATAATGAAAAGCCAAGAGATTGATTCTGTCACTCGTTATTCCCCTGAGAAAAATGTTAGTTTATGTAGTTAATATTTGGCAACCTTACAAGCTGCTACAACAGTCTTATAAAGACAACTGCTGGGCAAACATAATAATATGTAGTGCTACCAGCTATACTTAAAGTATACTACGGTGACATTTATGCTGAAAAAAAAACCACATTAGTGTGTGAATACTGTAGGTAAGCTTATTTCTGAAAGCCAAAATTTATAGGACACTTCAAGCAAATAGTAAGTTGTCTCAGAGGGTATCCACAAGGTGGTCAATACGTGCTTGTAATCCTAGGATTAAAAGCATGGAAGGAGGATGTTTCCATGTAAAATATCACTCTGTATCAAAGCCGTTTGTTTGACAGAAATTATGTGTCTTTCTCTTTTCTAGCCACAAGGTTTTAATTAGTTCTCTTCCCTTTGAGGGAGAATGCAAAGGCCTGTGGTGTATGAGCCATGCAGACTGTCTTTCCTCTTGTTTACAGGCTATTGCCACTTCCCATTTTTGAATGACATCCTTTTTTTTTTTTCTGCTCACTGCCTATTAACATTTAGTCAGATCTCTATTGAAATGAAGCACAATCTTGGAAAAATTAAGACTATGAGGCATTAAAACAGCATGCTTGCATGCTTGTCACTTTTATTCACAGACTTACCTTCAGTTACTCAAGCTTTTAAAATACTTAACAGTCAGACTGAGTTTTCAGCTTTGTTTCTGACTCATTACTTCTTCTAACTTCAGAATTGCTTGGACCAAGTTTGTAGTCTTTATGTTTTTGGAAAACTTCAAAAAAGAAATAAGTTTGTTTGATTTTTCTGCCCCTCATCCCTCCAAAAGCAGAATTATTAATAGAAAAAAAAAGCAGCAAAGTGATCCTATTATAAAACAGTAGACATGAATTTCTGTGAACAGCTGTAGCACCAGAGTGTGTAGGGTTAGGAGGTTGTATTATGGTCAGACCAGTTTTTGGTAGGAGAAATGTCTTTACCTGTTCTTGGGAAAATCAATTTTGATTTGACCGAGTGATGAGGGTAAAGCTCATAGCAAGGATGTGTAAAAGATTATTTTGTAGCCTGGTCAGCCTCTGCCTGGATTCAGGGAAAGAGGTCCCACTGATTCAGCTCAAGTTACAATCTGTGTCTGCTTCATACAATTGAGTCTTCTATGAAGATCTCGAAAGTGACCAAGACAGCTCTCAAAGTAGCACAATTACTATGTACTCGGCTGGGGTGAATTAGTTCTTCAAAAGCCAGGGCTTTTTCAATTAGCTGCTATGCTGTGCAAGTTTATGGTGTTTCCATAACTCATTGAAGATACCTCAGGGTTCATCAGTGCAATACGTGCTTGTATGTGTGTTGGATGTCTGTGGGTCTTTGTGCTGCAGGGAATTATGCTACGCAATGGTGTCTTCTGGAGAACTGTGAAGTGTTTTCTTCTGGCCATCATGGAGAGGCATAGGAGTACTGCATGAACTATCAATTAATTGAATTTTAAACTGGGGCAGCTTTTGACCAGGGAGAATGTAAAAATTTACAGTGTAATATCTGCTTCCAGGGGAATAAAGAAATTCAAATCCATTCAAACACCATTAAATTCTAGTGAGGGACTTAGGTGAATAGCAGACTTGTTGAGATCAGTACCTACATAAAAGTCCGATTTATTCCGCAGTGTAGACATAAGATATCCAGGGAGAGCATTTTTTCTGTTTAAGATATTTACATCCAACAGACACTTAATTTAATGCAATCATGTTTAAGTACAGCAGCTTAATAGAATTTTAAAATCCATATAGCAAAATAAATATTGCGGACGTATCTGATCTCACTAGTTTGCTTTATCAATAGACATTTAGTAAAGACAAAAAACTGCACACAAAGTTCAAAGTCCCACTCTATACCTATGAAGAGTTACCTCAGCATGCAGCAAAAATAGGTGAAGAGCCTACTGAATTACAGAATTAAGTAAATACATAGTCCCATTTTGATAGAAGTACATTCAGCTTCCATTTTTGCATAGACCTTCGCAGCAAAGGCCCATGACTAAGCTAATTGACAGCTCTTTTGATCTAATAAACTATAACAAGTATGCTTCTGATTTCCAGCTCCTAAAATACCTCTAGGGACAGGAGAGGGGAGGGAGGGATCCCTACAGTACCCAGAAAGGAAGACCTCAGAGCAGAGAACATGCCTTATAGCAATTCATGAGCTTGTCTGTTCCAAACTGATTGAAGAGAATCCTGTTTTACATAAACACTGTATTAAAAATGTGGGTCTGTGTTAAGCGCTTTGATGTGACAAGCACACTGAAGCTTTACTATGTCTATTATGGCAAAAAAATGCCATCTTGTACTGTGTAACCTTTTTAAGCAATGGCATAACTGAACGAAGCAGCAGATAGAGAAGCAGTTCCAAGGAAATGTAGTCTGTGAATCTGTTTCCTTTTTGATACATCGCTGCAAAAACAATCCATGCATGATGTTCATAAGGCATGCTGTTGCTGCCGTCCCAGGAGCTGCGGAGTGAACCCATATAGGCTGACTTGGCCTTTAAATGATATTCATACTGAGATAGAAATTTTTTTTCTTCCTCCAAAATGAAAGAGAGCTACATATGGATATTTGATATGTGGCGATGGGTTCCATTCACAGAATGAGTCCACCAGCAACTGTTAGAATTTTTTTTATTTATTTTATCTCTTGAATGCTGTTTTATAATAATTAGCTCTTTCTTGCTGAACACCCAGCTGAGGTTTTGCATGAGCACATTTCATCCATTGCTCAGTGAGAGGTCTATGTGCCTAATGCACAGATGGTACGAGTCTGCCGAAGCACTCAGATTGGCAGCAGATTCCCAGTCCACGCTTTTAGATTCTCAGGTCTTGGATCAGCCTTTAAAGTTTAGCTGAGATGAGTGACTTGTAAGAGAGACTGGGCTCTGATTTGAACTGCTCTGGAGCAGGGATGTTCAGGAAATCTTCCTTCTGCTAGAAGGAAATATAAACTAGGGGTAATTTTCTGTTGGACTCATTACAGGTTTTAACTAAGTTATGTTCTAGAGGCTCTACAGATAGAGGCATGCCACTAAATTATTATCTGTAGAAGCCGTCTCATGTAATTTGTCTTGTCCTCTTCGTTAACTGTATAGAGGACTGTGCAACAGCAGGCTTTGTTGAACTTAATGTAAAATTTGTGTGTGTCATAGTCAGTCTGAAATTCTTGCATCAAAAGGTGGTTTGACAGACAAGTTAGCAGGAAATATTCTCATTCTTACTGTTTTCTCTGTGATCAGTTTAGTATTTATGTGTCTTTTTCTTAAAAATTGTAAGGTTAATGGGATGAATTAGCAAAGGCTGTATATAAATTTGGGATAATTTGTTAAAAAAATTAAGCTGATCCATAGAATGATTTTTTTTTTAATACTATATTTGTCAGGTTGGATTCAGTTTGAATATGCTTTAGCCAAAGGCAAAGAGTTTTGTACCTCATGCTACTCTGTGATGAGCTACCAGATGGACCTAGGAGATATATGGCCACGTTCCAGAATATAATACATTCACCCTTGTTAAGGTTGAAGTAATGGAGAGTTTTATGATTGAGAAAAATGTAAAGAAGCATGAGAGCTTAATTATTTTTTTAAGATGGTTTGATTTTAAGAGTAACAACCTAAATAGATTGGTTTACATCTTTCTGGAGGTCTTCTATGGACTTTACGAGTCTGAATTTCATTTGAATGTTCTGATTGCTATAGATTATGATCAGTTTGTTACTATTTTGACCCTGAATTTTAAGACATTTCTGATTTATGACCAATAAAACATTAACAAATTGATGAGAATGAGTGCACTCTCCCTCTTTATTCACCCCTGAAAATGGAAAATGTAATTAATACTACAACACTTGTAGGCATAACTTGCATAACTGTTATGCACTGAGTGCCCTGGGTGTACTCTCCGGTGCTTTAAGAAAGCAAGAGTTTAGATGAGTCAAAAATGGGTGTTAAGGAAATTCTTGTACTCATTGAATAAATTTTGCCACCCAGGGCAGTTCAGTATGACTGATCTCAAAAATCGGAAAAATATTGTATCCTTTCTTTTCTACTTTTGTCTCTTTTTTTTTTTTTGTCCTCAGGGGAGTGAAAGACTAAACCACTTTTTTAACATCAAATAATATATAGAGGAATTTTTAACCATATAAAGCAAATTCATCTAAATTCTGAAAAGTCATTTTGAAATTAAAATTAAAAAAAAAACCAACCCTACAAGTGTTTTGAAGTTGTTGAAGCATTTCTTGTAGCCTCATTGGGTTTCTGGTTTTACATATGCTGAAACTTCTCTGAGTTCAGGGCATTTTTATGAGTGGTGCTCGTACGTCTATAACAGCAGTGTCCTGGAAAGTGTACTTTGTTTCACTGTTTTTCTAGAATTCTGAAAGCAAGGAAACAGCTCTTTATTTTTTTTATATGCCTTCAGTAATGTGTGATAAAACAAAAACTTTATCAGTACGTGGGATTGGTTGAGTGGGCAGTATATGAGGCTGGTGCTCTGAAAAGCTTGAATTCTTTTTAAGCATAAATTGGCTATTGTACCTATTTACCTTTATGTCTTTTGCCTCATCTGTAAGGCAAGGACATCAGTTTGCTGTCTTGAGTGGGCTGTAGCAAAGGGAAGTGAGGTCAGGATTACTTTTAGAATGGAATTATGAAGGGGGTGGTACAGTGAAACATGGGCATTTCAAGTATTTGTTGAGAAGTCGGAGTCCATTTACCACAATTAAAATAATGTACAAGAGGTGTTAGACTGGTTACAGGTTCCCAACATACAGTAGCAGCTATTTTTTTATAATATAGTATTTATAAAGGTATGTCCCATTTGGAGTATACCACTGCTGCTGCTATGTGTATGTGCAACCAAATACTAAAGCTGCAGGCATTAAAAATAGAATCCTGCAGACTAAATTCTGTTGAGTTTACACATTGCTAACCAATGTCAAGACGTCAGGAAAATTAAATCACTTTTAAAAATGCAGGCTGGGAAATCTGAAGACACATCTGCAACTTCTCTTTGTAATCCAAGTGGAAATTAAGAGATTGTCAAAACACAGGGAGCCTCATTTATTATTTGCAGATGCTACTCTCCCTCTGCTCCCTTAGCAATCAACTGGCATTTTGAAGAGTTCCTTCTTCCAGCAAGCGAAATCAGCTGTAAGTCACTAAGAATAGGTGGCTGCATTAACAAATCTTGCTCAGGCTCTAGGGAAAGGGTGGGCTAATATTGCCATAGTTTTAATTACCATTTGATGACTGGGATAATCTTTGAGCAAAACAGCATTCATAGTTCATTTACAACTTTCCATTGGCTTTAACACTAATAAAATCTGTCCTGTTGGTGCTCGTATTCAAATGGTTTCCGTAGAGGCTGAGAGCAAATTAAAGATTTTCCTTAAAAAAACCCACACACCAAAACCAACAAAAAACCCCTAACCTTACAGCTAGTCGGTTTCTATGTCCTGTAGTTAGTAAAACACCAGAAAGACTCTGTTAATTCCCTGCGACTTAAAATTACCTTTGAGGAGAGTCCGTAATTTCCCATTAATAAGTGTGTTTGAAAAATTACATAAGTGCCCACCTCAAAATATGCCAGAAATGCAGAAGAAATGTGAAGCACTTTCTTCCTATTTTTATTCTGTTACAAGAAATATTTACTTGCTCTACATGTACTTGCCACGAGTTGGGATTTTTGGGTTCTCATCCAGTCTCAGCTAATAGTCTGATCTAAAACTGCTGTGAAACGAATAAATGATATAGCCTTGTTATTTAATACTGTATTGCTATCACTATGAAACAAAATTGAATGCCTTAAGATACATTTTTTAACTAAAGGGGGATTTTTAGGTCTCTCCGATGCTGGTACAATAGCGGAGGTATAAAACTGAATTTTATGAAGACTTGAATGCAAAGTGACAATTACAAAAATTACTTCTTAATTGTAAAGTCCTCTAGACTACTTAGTTAATTATTGACAGTCAAAAGTGTCTGATGATTCCATCCTACAAAGTATTCCTGATTACTTGCTTCCCTTTGAGTAGGCACCTGAGTGAGCCAATTGACTCTGGCACTACTTATAGTCTCCCTCTTGTTAACTGAGGCATAAGCATTCCCAACATCTTGCAGAATTCAGCCTGAATGTCTTACTTAAGAAAGAACTCTATCTGATAATTTTTTTCCCTAATGTGCACATCACTACTGTGATTGGTTATGGTTTTCAGAATGTCAGCTGCCCTGTCACTTGTCACCCCAGATCTTTACAGCAGTCAGTGATCAAGCAAGTGATACTGAAAAGCAACAGATAAAGTAAACTATTGGGGTGGCTTTTTCCTTTGTGTTGTTGCCATGAATTTCAAGAATGAAGACATCTGTGAGTTGCTAGGGAGCAGCTGTAGTCTTATTTATACATTATATATAGCATAGAGTAAGACATGTTTAAAATACTCAGACTGAACTCTTTGAACATACAGAATGCTTCTTGGGAAGGAGCATTTTTACAATGTGTTCCACAATGGATCACTTGCGAGTCAAAGAAAAGAAATGTCTTGTGAGGAAAAAAAAAAATCTCTGGCATGTACTAGAAATAGAAAGTACTAGTATAACTTTGGAAATAGGATACAGTAGTAAGAAGATAGAATTTGCTCCCTCTGGGCAGATTATATAGTTGTTTCTGACTACTAAAAATTTGACTTATTGGAAAATATCCACAGTAACAAAAAGTTAGCAATAATAGTAATTCGTGTGGCTGGAGTGATTATTTCTGTTTTCCAACTTTTCCTGCTCCCAAGATCTCTTCATATGTTTGAGTGTCTGTCAAATGGCCCCACTTCTCTGCCTTTCTCACATAAATGAGATCATCACATGTAACTTCATGGCACTCATAAAGTCAGAAAACAAAATTAGTGAATATGTGAGTGTTATTAGTTGATATTTTGTTAGCTAAGCGAAGTTATTAAAAATGAATCTCTTGTGATTCTCCGAAACATATTGAATGTTGTTGATCAAACAAAGTCATTATGTCAAAATATTTGTTTTGAAAATCTTACCATTACTCAAAATTTCAGTAAAAAATGTACTTTTGGTTTTCAAGCTACATGTTTCTTTTCTCCCCAGGATGACATACTAAATACTTTTGGGGTCAGTCTGTATGATTTTTTTTTGGGTTGGGGAGGGGGAGAACATAGAGCAATGAAGGAGCTCGGAGCTCAGTAACAAGGTGGGCCCAGTTGAAGTAGATGGAAAATGACAAAAACTCTTTAAGTTAACCCATTAGTTGTGATTTTATTTAATGCTCTTATATGTTTTGTTAGGCAAGGTTTTTACTTTGATTAAGAATTGTAAGGCAACACTCTTTTGTCTAGATAAGGAGCAGAATCATAGAATCATAGAATGGTTTGGGTTGGAAGGGATGTTAAAGATGATCTAGTTCCAACCCCTTGCCATGGGCAGGGACACCCTCCACTAGCCCAGGTTGCTCAAAGCCTCATCCAGCCTGGCCTTGAACACCTCCAGGGATGGGGCATCCACAGCTTCTCTGGGCAACCTGTTCTAGTGCCTCACTACTTTCACAGGAAAAAATTTCTTCCTTATATCTGACAAAAATCTGCCCTCTTTCAGTTTAAAACCATTACCCCCATACTGTCGCTACACTCCCTGATAAGGAGTCCCTCCCCATCTCTCCTGTACCCCCTTTAAGTACTGGAAGGCTGCTATAAGGTCTCCCTGGAGCCTTCTCTTCTCCAGACTGAACGACCCCAGCTCTCAGCCTGTCCTTGTACGGGAGGTGCTCCAGCCTTAGTGTCAGAATGAATAAACCTCTGGACTCGCCTGTTCCTTTCAGCAACTATAAAGGTGTCTTGGGTGCTTGCTCAGTCTTAGGTTTAGAAACCTCAGAGCTACATAAATCCCCAACTGTTAGCAGAGAGCAAGCATCATTCTTGAATTCTGATTGGTTTTAGCAGAGCATTATATATTGCACAGCAGCTGCTCTCGTGTTGAGTAGCACCCAAAGCAGTAGGCCCTGGATGGGACTTTAGAAGTCAGCTTGAACGTGTCATCTGGGCTGGACCTCAGCAGGGTCCTGCAGACATCGGGGTGTTTCTACATCTTGCTCCCCAAATCAAGGCTCTGAATGCTCTTTTACTTTGAGGGCAGCTCTGTACTGCAGAGCTACTTCCTTGCATTTGTGGCATACTGTGCTGCAGCTAATAAGTAATCTGGGGTTGCTGGTGCATGAGGTGTCTGTTTGCAGAAGTGCTGACTCTGAGCATGGTGTCAATTAGCTCTTTCACAGCCACAGGTAGTACGTCTGGGGTGATTTAATAAAGAAACATGCAAGCACCTGTGAAAAGTGTTCTCAAATTCTTCTGCTTCCCGGCAGTTAATGCTGAGATAACGTAGTTTCCTTTGTGTAGCTTCAACCTGAGTCAGGGAGGGAGGGGAGCTTTTAGCTCTGACTGCGCAGTTTTAAGGGAGATGGATGCTGTGAATGGGGTCTGTCAGCAGTCTCAGACATGACAAGCAATGAACCAAGTCCAGGATTCAGCCAAGACCTCCAGTTAGATGTAAAAGGAGATGGGGCCAGGGTCAGGTTGGAGACAAGCTACAGTGTGGGTCGAATGTTCATGTCCATCTAAGAGAGAGGACTGTTTCAACATACCTATGAGGGGTTCGTTTAGGAGCTGGGCTAACTGTGGCATAGGGTCAAGGTCCATGAAGGGAGTAGGGCTGGAGACAAGCATATCTACACCATAGCCCAGGAGTGGGCTGAAATAGGGCCATGGTCAGGGGTGCAGGCAGAGGTTCCCAGTGCGGCAGGTCACAGTCATTGAGGTCCGTTAGTGCCCCGTGGTGAAAGAAAGCAAGAGACTTTTGGAAGAACCTAGGCCAGGGAAGGCCTCCTCCAAAAACAGGGTGCAGGCAGGAAGAGATTGATTTACAAAACCTTTATTTCAGTTATGCTCTGTTCTGAGAGGTTTTTTTAAATTTATTTAATAAGTTAATCACATTAGTATAGAAACTTGTAAAACCTAGCTCCAGATTTCAAAAGCACTCAGTCTTTTCAGAAAAGATGGAGGAAGAGGTTTTGGTTGATTTGGCATCTCAAGCACAGTACTGTCTTTGAGCAGTAGTTTTACCATTATAGACTGATCATAGACTAGACTGTTGACATGTTCGAGACTGTTGACAGAGATGTCCTATGAGCCTATCTGAGCTAAGTGGTCTTGAAAGTAGTATTGAAATAACAAACATATCACTAGATTTGCCTTTTATAGATAGGTATTACTGGAATTGTTGAGTTGTTTTGTTTCTCTATTACAAAGCATATTTCAGGTTAGGAAAAGAGACAGTGTTTTTTCTTAACTTTTGATATTCTAAGTTTGAAATTCTGATGATCTTGTCTCATATGACTTCCGTGTCCGTGAAAGTACTCAGTGATAGAACTGAGACTGGCATGTTCATGTCCCATCTTTGGGCCCTCAGACAGGTTGCCACTTCCTGAAGAAAAGGTTATGTTGATTCTTAAATTGGAAGACTGACAGTTTCAAAACAAACAAACAAACAAGCAAACGAAAAACAGGCAAAGGAATTCTATTGTGCTTTAGAACAATTCAGTATGAATTATTATTCTTTGTTATTTGGGTAGTCCGTGTAAACAGTGCCAAGATGCAGACCAAAGCACAGACAATTTATTACTCTCAGAAACTTTTTGTGAGTGTAATAAAGTAGGAGGGCCATTTAAATAAAAGTTCAATGTCACAGTGGTTCTCAATGCCTGCCACAATGTACCAAGTCATGCAATGAAAGTGCATCTTTCATTCTCTCTCAATTTGTACAGAAATGTTTGACTTTCCCTTGTGAGTCTTACAGAAAACAAGGAGAATGTCTCTTTGTGAGAGACTGATAAATGTGTCCTTGAAGACTAAGTGGAGAGGGGCATGTTCTGCTGAGGAGCTGCCAGTTTTTCTAATCTTTACCACATTCAACTATTGTCCTTCTTGTGTTGTTTCATACTAATGTGACTCTCCCCATCATATTCTCTCCTCTAAAACCTTGCAGTTCATTATGCCAGAATAAATATCAGCATGTAGAAAGTAATTATAATACATTCTTGCCTGAAAAGTGAATGGCTATTGACTTCAGAGAAAAATTAAAGTATTTTTTGTGCTATGACCTTACAGATTTTACTTAATCATGCAATGAGGCTTTATTCTGCGAGAAATTGTAGGGTTTTACTGACAATTTGGAGAGCTTTTAGCAAAACATCTGTGATTAAAGTACTAGAAATGATTTTAGACGTAAAAGCCAACAGAAACTTGCATTCACTTGGTCAAAGCAATTTCATAAAATGTACTCAAATTACCTCTTCTTAACAAGCCAGGGAGCCTGCCAAATTGCATTTTGAAAGATGAATGAGCACACCTTTTCTGATAAGACCTTTTATGGATATTTGAGATGAGCTTTTGCTGGTTGTGTTTGACTGCTAGGTGGGAGGCTTGGAGAAGGAAAAGTTTGTCCCAGGGTGCCACATCCTGAAGCATATATCATTTCCCCATGAGTTGTTGCCCTGAACTGCTGCAGTGCTATAAAGAAAAGGGGAGGAGGGAACGAATAAATTATGTACCTACCTCTTAAATAATTAGTGAATATTTCTTGCACTGTTCCTTGGTAGTTCAGACAGGTCTCATGCTTCAGGAGAATAAAGAAGTGTGTGAAGTTCTGAGTAATTTCTGATGCCTTTTGTTTAGGAGCTTGTGGGATAGATCTTCCACCAGTGGCAGAAGCCAGGGAGATCATAGGTGCACTGAGCCCTGCCATGGGGTAAAGCGAAGAGGAGGAGAAAGAGTCACTGACTCAACTTTCTGTAGGATCTTGTGCAAAACTCAAAGGTTTTTTTTGGGGGAGGGTGGTTTGAAATTTTTTTTTTTTTTTAAATCACTGACAGATAACAGCTTATGAAACCAGCCTCAGAGTCAGGCTCTCTCTGTGGCAGGACCAACAGTGCCTGTTATAAAGATTTTAGGTTGAAGTATGAATAGGACTCCTGTCTCTGGTGGTGATGATCTCCTTGTTAAACAATTCAGACTTTTGAACTATTCTGATAGCTGGTGCTGGAAAAGAAAAATGAATTTTTTTTTAAAATACAAATGTGCCCACCAGACCATACTGTGATAGTCTGCAGCTTTCAAACCATTTAAGCTTGGAGGTATGGGAACGACTTCCAACCTCAGGGAGGTTTTTGGAGCCAGGAAAAAGCCAGGGTAACCCCGGGGGAGTGCAGAGACCTGCCAGGCAGCTCGCACGAGGGCCAGGAGTAACAGCAGCCACCCCCCGCTGCCATCACAGGCATCCCTGGCGAGCGCAGTGACCAAGAGTGCTGCCAACAGGGCGAGCAAACAGGGCGTGGTGTGTCATCCAGGGTGTGGTGAGGGAGTTTGCAAGGTGGTTTTCATGGGAAGTCATGCAAGGAGCGCGTCTCTTTGAAGGAGGGGTGTTCCACTGACCACCTGGGAGACTGGAAATACACAGAACCCAGCAACTGGGCACTGTCTGTGACCATCTGTACAGGCAAAGGGTTGTCGCCCTACCCGACCCTTCAGGCAGAATGGTGGGCACCCGTCTGAGAGTGAATGCTGCAGATCTGGCTGGGGTGTCTGCACTGTCTACCCCAGCGGTGGTCAATGACTCAACACAGATGGAGTCGGTGAAGGATGAGGCTGCCATGAAGACCTTGGACTGCAGGAGGTGCCCAGAACTTTCTCCTGAGTCAGAGGCAGGTGGGGACCTGCCTGCAGAAGGTGTGCACAGGTAGAGAAGCTTCTGCAGCAGATCGCTGAGCTTCAGGAGGTGGTGAGAAGGTGGCATAGCATCAGAGAGGCCGAGAAGGAGCTAAATTGCTGTTTCCAAGCTCAGTCTGCAGTGGACCCATGGCCTACAGATAAACAACCAAAAACTGGGAGAGGCACTCTTTATCAGGGAGTGTAGTGTTAGGACAAGGGGTAATGGCTTTAAACTGAGAGTAGATCTAGTCTAGATATAAGGAATAAATTCTTTACTGTGAGGGTGGTGAGACACTGGCCCAGGTTACCTCGAGAAGTTGTGGATGCCCCATCCCTGGAGGTGTTCAAGGCCAGGCTGGATGAGGCTTTGAGCAACCTGGGCTAGTGGGAGGTGTCCCTGCTCATGGCAGGGGGGTTGGAACTCGATGATCTCTAAGGTCCTTTCCAACCCAAACCATTCTATGATTCTATGATAGGAATGGGGTGTGTGAAAAATTTGCATGCTTTCAACGTAGGGCTTATAGGATCATGTTTGCTGTAAGAATGGATTAGATACAAGGAGGAAAGTGCAAATTTTCCATCCTGATTCTCAAACCCTTACCAGTATGGCTTACTGTGACTTTGCTCTATATTGAATGATTAATTCAAATTAATTATTTGTATTGAATTTTTAGTTGGTGGGCTGCAAAATCATGGTGGTGTGAATGCAGTGTGCCATCACGTTAACTTCTGCTGAGGCTGTTAGATCACAGCCTGCTAGAAACCATATTTCTCTAAGTGCTTCAAGGTTGCAAAGAATTAGCACCACTATGCTCACCCGTGTATAGCTTGGTCAGTGTGGTCTCCAAGTCATCCCTGTCATCCATGGGCTCCAGTCCTGCATTTGGGCACATACTTGCCTGTGCTCTTACTGTGTATTTTCTTTGCTGGTGGCCTTCTTAATGTTTGTTTGTAGTATCAAGTGAAATACTTCAATTAAAATTAAACGGCATTTTTGCTTTACTACTGCTTTCTCCAAATTTTAAGATGCCTTTGCCTAATTGAAACTCACAAATGAAGAGAGATTGTATTTAAATTTTCTTACGACTTTCACCGTTGAGTAGCAAATGAAAAGCATTTTCATGAACAAATACAAAAAAAAGAGAAACCAGGAAAAGTCTGTATTAAAAAATCCAAATATTTTTACAAGTAAAATAAATGAATGCTTTATTTTTTTATTATTATTTAAAAACTTCAGTGAAAGTTGTTTTGCAGCTTTCTAGCCTGTTTGCAAAATCTTGTGACCAGTCTTCTATAAATTTAGTATCAGTATCATTCATGTGGGTGTATTACACATAGTCATGAGTGAAGTTTAAAGAATTTGGCACTACATTTCTCTTCAAAGAATAAGATATGAACACCTGATAACACCCATATTCTAGTGTCTGTTCCTTATGTGATCAGGATGAATATTTGCTGATGATGGAAAATTTGATAGTTTTGCCAGATTTGATGGTCACTCCAATTTAGATGCTTCTCTGAAATTTCCATTCCTGATTTAAAGCATCTGGATCTATAAAACTGGTTTCTACTCTCGCTTTTTCTGTAGAACTATAGGGCTCTTCTGGTCACAACAGTCAATTTAACTCAGAATCCCACTGCTGACTGTGCAAATTGTATGTGTTTCAGAGAAAAATGTAAGAAACTCTGCAGTGATAAGTTGTAGGATAAAATTCCTTTATTTCCCATTTTGTTGATTAATTATTGACCTGTAGGCCATTTCTGCTGTCAAGATCTTAAAAAAAGAAGGAAGATTTTGGGTTGTACCTGAGTAAACTTTCTGTGTGACAATTTTGAAAATAAAGTACCTCAAAAACATCCGAACTACAATCAGAGGTTCATTAGAAACTGTCTTCTTTTGTATTTCTGCTCATGATCCACCAATTTTTTAAAATAACTGCTCCTCTATGAAGAATTAAAGCATATTCCAGTTACTCAGTTACTAGTGGAAAGACTGTACTTCTGAAGCAAAAAAAACAAACCCCAGCATAAGTGCTATGAATTTCAAAAGTGATGAAAACCTATGACAGCTTATGAGACATGCCTAATAAAAATTTGCAAATATAATTGTAGTTGTCAGAAATTTATTTGTGATAAATACCCGTCAGCTACAACCATCAGAGATGTATTTTGATGAGTTTCTGTAAGGTCTCCATAGCTTTAACCTGAGAAACCTGGCAGGGTTGGTAGACTCAGGCTGGTCTGCAGTTTCTCAGTTCTTGTTCTGGATGGCAGCCAGTGCATTAGCGCTGGACCCGTTCCTGCCTGTGCCTGGAATGACACCCCAGGAGCCAGCACAGCCCCCACCAGGCAGCGTTGCGGAGAGGCAGAGTACTTGAGTAAACTCAGGCCATCTGTTGGTTGCATAAATTAGTTTTCCCCATTTGCCCATCTAGCCATAAGGTATCCACTCTTTTTTATCTTTTTTCTTCCCCCCAGTATGTGATTTTCTTTGTCCAGTTCTGGTAGGACAGAGATAGGCAAATGGATTTCTTGCTGTTTTTCACTTCTTTACTTTTTGTGGTTGCGTGCATTTCATTGTAGGGGCTTTGTTTAACAAATTAAATTATCTCCTTCATATTGGCATTCTGCTTTGGAAACAGTTAATGGCTCCTCCTCAGCAAAGATAACCTTTATTCATGATAGAGGATAAACACGATTAGAGTTCCTTTCCCCTCTTCTCTCTTTTTTCCACTTTTTTCCCCATTTTCCCTTTTTGTCTCTTTTCTTATTTATTTTTTCTTCCCCCTCTTCTGCTTTCCTCATGAATAATAACACTATAATATGAATAAATAGATAAGGGACTAAATTTATCACATTAGCATAACTTAAATTATTTACTTCAAGTGCTATGTTTGTTGTTCAGCATTCAAGTAAAAATTAAATTTGGCAATAATTATTTGATTTCGACTTCAGTAATTTTAAAGGATCTCCATTTTCCTTTTCTGTCAGCACTCTATGGGAATCAGATTCTTTGGGCATTTAGTAGATGAATAGTCCATCACTAGAAACAGTCAGTTTTGAAGATTTATTAAATGATTTTTAGTGACACCTTTTACCTCTCAGAGAAAAAAGGTGAAGTATCTCTTTCACAAAGCACGTTTGGATTTTCCTAACAGTAGTCTTTCTGAAGCTCTCTGGTAAGAACAGAGGATATCTTGATGCCTATTCTGTCAAGTCACTTTGCTTATTTTGAATGTCTCTTGCCATTTTGATTTATTTCCATTTTTTTTGGTCTTGCAGATTTATTTGAAAAACAGACATTTGTATACTGTAGAAGCCAACAACCCTCGTCAGCTAGTGGAAATTGCAGCCAGAGACATTGAAAAACTTCTGAGTAACAGATCTAAAGCCTTGGTGGTGAGTACTAATGGGTTAGGTTTTCTATTTATAACTTTTTAAAAAAATCTTTATTTATTATTGAAACATGCTTTTATTGTTATTTTTGCTGCCTATACACTTACGGGCAGTGTCAGCCTGATGTGTACTGGACATGACATGTAGAAAGATGGCTCGTGACTTCGTGATAGAAAATGAACTCAGTAGTTTGTTAGCATAGGGCAGATGCTTACAATATTGACGGACAGATTGGGAACCATGGCCAAGTAACAAATCAAGCTATAAATAGATTGAAAAATATTCCTCTAAGTGATGCACATGAATGTTTATGACTTGAAGATCGCTGTACTCTACAGTCAGTAGTGATCTTGGGGAAACAAGAACTAGAGCTTTTTTAAAACGGGATTTAAAAACAATGGTATCTTAAGTCATGATGTTCATTTTTGGTATTATTGCTAACTACATCTGTTGATATTTAGTCTCTTTGTCTTTTTAGTTACTCAGTCTTTCTTGATGGTAGCAGCTAATTCTTTTCCTTCAACAAATATAGCCATGTGTGAATCAGATTAATTTCCATGCCTATTCTACTTCTGATCTGGTAATTTAATCTGTATTTCAATTATGTTTTGTACCAGCAAAATTAATCTTCAACTACTAGAGTAAAGACCGTGCTGCATTGTAACCTCACGATTCTTTACGCTTTAAATAAGCAGCAGCTATTTCTTTAAAATGCTTTTGCCAGCAGGCCCTTTCTCTTCTATCCTGTAAGACACCAAACCTGGGTAATTGCTTTTTATGATTCCTGCTCACATCACTCAGGCTCATATACAAGTTTACAGTGCTTTTCAGAAGATACTGACCAAACACGCACAGGGGATCCAGATGAATTCATAAGCATGCTTTTTACAGAGTAGAACCACTAGAAATAAGCTTAAGGGATGGAACAGCAGACTGGGATTCCCTGAGCAATTATATATCCACATAGACTTGCAGATGAGTTTGGACATGTCATTTAAAGTGAAAGAGAGAAGAAAGAGGGATTATTTCACCTAACTGTAGACATCAACTCAGCTGGTCATCATAAGCTCTCTTTTTGTTCAGTGCAACAAAACGGGCACTTTTCAGTCAGGATTGACCTGACGTGTTCTGAATAAGACTTTAAAATGGGATGAACTGGAGCCCAGAACTACTTAATTCTCTTTTTCTCTCTCAGAGGAGCCTCCATGTCAATGTCTATACTGTAAGTGTGTAAAGCTGGGGGAGACTAGACCAACCCAAGCAGTCCTTTTATCAGTACAGTTTCGTGAAGCTGAAGAATCAGTCTGGGAGTGAAATTGCTGCTGCACGCTATCCTCAACACTAACCTTCTTGTAGGCAATGGCATTTGGCTTAGTTGGTTGTCCGTGCATAGGTACCACAGGAGGTACCCATTTTCCTGCCTTTTGTTCTTGGCAGGAGTTCCCTCTTCCCGTAGCTTCCCTAGCGTGCAGTGTACATCAGTGTCATCTGGACCAAAGCTTCTCTGGTTCAGTCCAATGGGTGTAAAATAGATATGATTTTTTTGTTTGTTTTCCTACATTAACTTGTTGGACAGTGTTTATGTAGCACTCTGTAGACTTTATATTTTTATTGCAAAATATTACAGGACATTTGCAGACCTTTGTGGCTACACTAGTTTTTTCACTATTTTCCCATCAACCCATATAAGTCTGATGTTTTTAAGTTATTACAACCAAACCTTCTATTTTCTTGAGCTGCAAGATTTATGTAGGAGTTTGTGTGTGTCTGTGGTGGTTTGATCTTAAAACTTTAAGAAAATGAAATAAGTATCTCATGCTTAAAAAGGTTCCAGAACCGTTTTTCTGTGAATGTGGAAGAAAAAGGGTGCCTGGCTCATTTTAGTCAAGCCCATGGCCACTTTTTGTAAAGGGTAATACGATTCAGTTCCCTGACATGAAAGAAGATTAAATTAGGGGAAGGATGTTCCTTCAGTCCAGTCCAGTTGGTCTTTTATGTTTTTTTAAAAAAGTCTTGTAGTCTTCAGAACTTCCTAGATAATTTTAAATTGTCACATCAATACAACTTGAAGGCAAGGAAAAAGTCTTCCTGATGTATTAGTGGCTAAAGACTTATGACTTTAAAACGAATTTTATTATTTTGGAGGATGTGACTCATGATCTCTTTAATTCTTTGGGGGTGCTATTACTGCCAATGCTGCAGTGAATGTACAATACTTATTGTTTTTAGCTGCAGCCGTCATTTCAGGATGTGTATCAGCCAGACTTCTGCATGACATCTTTATCAATCTTACCACTTCATGCAGAGTGAAATTCATCCCCAAACAGGTAGAAATAACTTCCCCTGACACTTCAAACAAGTGAATTTGGTTTGCCATCCCTTAAATATTGATCGATGACGATTCTCCTCAACTTTGGAACATCTCTAATTATTTTTAAAATAATTATTTTTTAATTATCTGGGAATCAGGAGAATTTATGAACATTAATTACATTATTACAACACACATGTAAGATCCTTTTTGCAGAAAAGTGATTGAAATGACCTATTGAAACATTCCTCTACTCCAGTTCAAGAAGGTTGGAGCTGTCTTACAGTCATTGTCAGGTTTCAGATGTTTGCCTTGCCAAAACCTTCTGTGAATTTTGTGTACTTTTTAATGTCTTAATAATATATATGTAATATCTTAATTTCTTCTTTGTATAAATATATATATGCATTTGGTAACCTACTGTGCTTTCTTTTAAGAAAGTGGTATTTAATTTCTCTCTAACCTAGTCTGGTTTTTTCCTTTTTTTTTT
>VZTO01016529.1:0-67389 GCA_013400615.1 Syrrhaptes paradoxus | reverse complement strand
ACTATAAACATCAGAATGTTATCAGCTGCCTTCTCAGCAGAAATAAATACAAACACAGCCTCTTACTAGCTACTGTGAAGAAAGTTAGCTCTGTCCCTGCTGAAACCAGGACAGAGGTCTTTGTAAAAGGAACTTGCAAAAAAGTTTTATGCATGGGTTTCTGGGGGCAGGAGGGTGACATCAAGCAATACCTGCTCTTTATTAAACCTAGCAGGGCACAGTAACAGGCAAAAAGGGGCAAGAAGCTCAGAACAAAACCTGCCTAGATCATTAGATCGGGCTGTTAGTGACTGGTTACAGCTAGGTAGACTGATGCAGTCATGGCTACAGGAAAACCTGAAATGGTTTTACATACACACACACTTTTTTAAAAGGGAAGAGCAGATTAAAGATTTGTTGCAAAGCATCAGCCAGATCTAATGCTACTATATTAATAAAGCCTGACAACCTGGAGAAGAAAGGTTGGTAATCACCACGTCCGCTAAAACAGAACAACTGAACTGGTGCGAGTGCTCGATGCACAACCCCTAGATAGATCCAGGATAGTATCAGACTTCCAGCATTATTTTACAGCTGTTTTACACTCAAGTCTTTGATATACTTCTGCTGAACGTGGAAACAAACTAGAGACTCTGCCCCTGCAGATCAGCACACCTGCCGTCAGCAGTACTGAGAGGAACCTTAGACTGAAGGTGATGAAGGAAGAAGACCCCAGAAGTCTGAGCAGCAATTAGAACTCCCCTGCATTTACCAGCACAGAAAAACTAAGTGTAAAGGCATGTCAAGTTCCATATTAGATCAGTTAATGCACAGAACATTAATTATTGTAATTTTTAGAAAAACAAACATTCTTGGTAGAAGAATAATTCTGGTTTTCTTATCACTGAAATATCATAATTCCATTGCAAATATTAATAATTTTGCTTTCTTACAAACCAATAATTTTACATTTGCAAATTATTTGGCATCAGTATCTTCTATTACTGTATTAATTAGCAAGTGCTTTTGTATATGGGGGGAAGAAGTGTTTCATCTCCTAGTAGAAAATACAGATAAAACAGGCTCATACACATTTTTGGAATGTTTAAGTTGGAAAGCACTGACTGAGTTAAATTCTCAAACATCTTGCAAGGGTATAGTTGGAACAGCTGTACGAGTATCCTTGCTCCACTTAAAAGCTGCTGTGGCAAACCAAGCTGATTAAGCATCCTATCTGCAGCCTGCTATGAAGTAGAGCCAATGGAAGTTTTCCAGAAACATTGCTCTCTCCTTTCCCCTCCCACCTTCCATCCTCTGCAAGGGATTATCCACCTTCACCAAAGTTTCTCCAAAACCCGCCTGGTTTACAGGATCTTGATTCAACTCCATCAATCTTAGCAGATACAAACATTTTGCAGGTAATGCTTCATTCTATGGGCCAACAAAGTTAGTTTGATGCTGTGGAAGCTGCATAGAGTTTGTTCTACTTGGAAAAAAAACAACAACCACCTTCACCAAATAATTCAAGGCCTAAATTTGGAGACAAGGAGTCAAAATAGTTTGTCATCATGCTACACAACCATTCAGAATTACAAAATGTTGGTATATCATTCTTTTAAAGAAACAACTGCAAAATCTACTGGAGGTGACCAAACAAAAAAGACAAACTTGATTTTCCAATAAATTGTTCCTCCTTATTTATAGAGGCATAGCCATTGTATTAAAATTGTCATATTGACCAGTATGTCACTGATACCACTATCACTGGATACGTTCATCCAACACTCAGTTATCTCTGTCAGCATCAATGCTGCAAATATCCAAACAGGACTTGCCCTGTCAAAACAAGACCTGTGACCCAGCACACCAAGTGCCAACAGGAATCAAGCTTCCTGCTGGTACGCAACATTAGCCTGATGTTTACACACCGCTCAATTTGAGATCTTTGCTCAGGTCTCTGTCACACACAGATAACTTTTGATCCTTAAAATCAACACTGCATCTAGAAGCATTCTACTGAAAGTCACCTGTTCCATTTTCTCTCTTCTGCAATGTTAACAGAAGCTAAGGTCAAGCATTCATTAAAACCTGTAACTTGCCACTACAGTTAAAGTGGACATACTTCAGCTCAGCTTGCTTGCCAAGATGGAAAAGAACATTTGGAAAGGCACTGAACTTATAAAAGAAAGATCTCACCAGCTGTTAAGATACCTGTCCTCTTCCTCCTCTTATAGAGGCTTGAGGACAATAAGTTATCTTGTATCCAGTTTCAGACAAATGGAGGTAAGCATTTGAAACAGAAAAAGGCCAGAAGAATGCTCCTTTGTCTCTAGGAACAACCACGCTTTGACCATCTAGCTTTGGAGGATGCATGCGCCACACAGTCCTGTCCCTTAAGGTTCCACTTCTGTCCACAGCAACTTCAGAAACTGCAAGTTTGAAGGCAACTGAAGTGTCACAAATTGCAGAGCCAGCACCCTCTCCATAAGCGTTATATACCCNAGTTTTTCCCTTTTGATATCTTTCTGAAACTTCTACAAGATTTTCTTACTGTTAGCTGGAAATTTCATGGCACAGATGTTCTCTGTGTGACAACTCATTGTAAAAATAGGACATGCTGCAAGAGCCAACACATTAGGAAAAGATCCTACTCCCTTGATCAGGGAACAGTTCTCCGAGGAGCTAGAAGCAGAAAAGCGACAAGCCCTGCAAATTTAACACCACTGTACAGGCAACTGCACTGCCAGATGTGCCACTGTCACAAAACCCTCTCATCAATTAATGGGCGAGTTCTCTTCCCTTTCGGTTTTTGGAAGATTTCTTTGTGTATTCAAGTTTATATCAGTATTCCTAACCTGTACTGCTTCCACACCAAATGGTTTTTCCTTCTGTGTATATGCATTCAGAAACAAAGCCCAAAAGCTATACTGCTATTTTCTTCTGTTTCATGTGAAATTTTGCCTTCAAATGCATCTACTTGGCTCTCACAAGCATGTTCAAGGGTAAAACCTGGACCTTTGCCACAATCACATTCCTTACTGCAAATACACGCCAGCCTTCAAAGTTCAGTTATTTGAGCAANTTTTTTCTTTTTTTTATATGCATTCAGAAACAAAGCCCAAAAGCTATACTGCTATTTTCTGTTTCATGTGAAATTTTGCCTTCAAATGCATCTACTTGGCTCTCACAAGCATGTTCAAGGGTAAAACCTGGACCTTTGCCACAATCACATTCCTTACTGCAAATACACGCCAGCCTTCAAAGTTCAGTTATTTGAGCAAAAACATACGTTAATTGTTATGCGAGAGGAGTGGAAAGTGTATCAGATTAAGCACATTTGAAAGTATTTCACTCCCATTCTTGCCTAATAGCTCAGCATAAAGCTGGATTTATTCTGTTCTAGTTTTTCAAGGTAGCTGTAGCCATTAAGACCACACAAGTGAAGTTTAACACAAAATCAGACTTAACAACAGCCAAAGAAGCATTAGGAATGAAATTACCTTCTCATATTTGTTATTCCAGGACTGGTCTAACAGGTATTGCAACATTTGCCAGTATAAAGTTATTCAGTTACATGTAAAAAATAATGGAATGCAAGGAGTATGTTGCAATAAGCCAGCTTAATAGATACCAGCGACTGAAAAGACCTTTTCCTTTCACCTCTGAAGGACAACAGTGAATAGCTCAAAAAGCTGTAAGCCAGTTAACCAAGAAACAATGATTTTAAAGTAAGAGTCTCAATAACTTAAGCATCAACAGCAGGTTTTACATGCAGACAGAGATCCATCTTCCACCAACAAGGTACAAATTCTATCCATCATATATATTCTGAACTAGCTTCAAATTTTACATGAAAAAGCTTATGTTTTCGGTACAGTATGAAGTGATAAAGTCAACTGGTTCTCCTCTTAGAGCTCAAGTGTACATTGAGAGAACTTGAGAGACAGAAATAAACACCATCTTTGCTACAGCTGGTGGCAATTATGATCTCCACAGTACTCAAGAACACCTTTGTCTGTGTGTCACACCAGTACCTGGTATTTATCAAAACAAAAACTGGTGCCAAATTACTTCAAAGAAGCAGGCTAGTACCAGGAAGTTGCTCATCCTTGAAAGAATTCACAGACTGAAGTTTTTAGTAAATCCAGCTGAAGAGACCTCAACCTGAAGTACAGCTCACCTAGTGAAAGACTGGATGCCTGTGTCCCACAAACTTTCCCCTCACTTCCCAGAGGGAAAAGGAGATGCTGTACTAGCAGGGAACATTTTAAGGTGTTATCATTACAAAGACCTGCTGCTGCCCCTGAAGGGGAAGATGGCAAAGCACACCACCTTCCCATGGGCAGCTCATGCGAGCACAGATCCTGACCTGCTCTGGGAGAGGAGGAGCAGACTCAAGAACACCCTTAGGTTCCTGTTCTTTAAAGCTCTGCTTGGCTACCTGAACTGCTGCCAGAGCATGGATAGAAAGAGAAAGAGGATCCCAGGACTGGAATACACTCTTTGAAACTGAGGCTGGGTCACTTCAGACACGGACTTCCTAGTGACTCTTCATACATGCTAGGCAAGATTATGAGAAAATTGGACAAGCGCTACACAAGTTTTCAATGCTACTACCTACCAATGCCCTACAAATGTATCCTGATGAAAAAATTTACTTTCACTTCCCTCACCTCCTCCATGTCCCACACAAAGCCTGAAGAACTGACTTTGCTGTACTGTCTGCAGCTAATTCTTAGCAGATCATTACTCCAAGAACATGTAGATGCACCTTATTAGACTTCTGCCTGTTACTGTGACTCAGACAGATGGCATCTCGTCACTTTTCACCCTCTGGCCATATTTTCCACAGTCCACTCCAGCAGTCCAGGTTCATCCAAGCTGTCATCATTAGCAGTCTCCTGAATAGAAACAAGCTTTCTAAGCTCAAGAACACAGGATTTCCTGAACCATATCAGAGCAGGCACTCATCAAGACAATAACCAAAAGCACTTTAAACAACAAAAAAACCACAAAAACCACCCAACACAGGAATCTGTTATTATTTAGGTATGCAATAGCTTTTCCAGACTGTTTCTCTCTAGCCCCAAACATGTGCATTTCCTCACAGTCAGATGGTTTGTGAGCTCTATACAAACCTTCTATAAGAAAAGTCACTGACAGTGCATGTAGAGAAGCAGGCACTTTAAGCCTGGTAACAGAGCTGGGAGACCTCTAAAGGCACAAACATGCCTTACGCTGTACTCTATTAAAGTAAAAAGTCTTCAAACATTTGCAGTTCATCTACACAAAGATTAGTTATGAGTTAGCTACCAAGCTCTATAACAAAACCAATCCTTTCAGACATATCTGATCCTATTATTGCCCAGGAAAACAAAAGTAAGGGGTGGGGACAACAACTGTCCTCAGCACCTGTAATATTGAGACCCCACTTTAGCCTCTCAGTCCCTCCTGCAAATAGTCATCAGCATCCCTACAGAAGTCACATACATGTAAACGGAGATTAAAACAGACTCTCCTCATTACAAGGAAGGCAGACACGAGCCAACAGGGAAAGATCCCATATGAAGCCAACAAGAAAAAAACCTTGAGTTAGCTGAGTAAGCAAACTAGTACTGACATCAAGCCCAGAAGGGAAGACCACACACAGACTCAAAAACTTAAGACAAACCAGAAAAAAAAGGAAGATGACTAAAGATGCACTTGAGAAGGAAAGTGCAAGCATAAAAAGAAACAAGAAACCCAAGTACACACAAAAGCCAACCCCTTAGCGCATACACATTCGTAACTGGAAATGGAACTCCAGATTTGGGCTCACTGCTTGTTATTTGCCAGGTTGTATTTACAGAACAGATTCCACATCTGCAGGCAAAGGTGGCTTTCAGGAAGCTCTACAGGTCTATAGACCTGTACAGACCACAGCTAATGCTATGCATTAGCACCACCACCTCCTGTGCCTGGACCTGTGTATGTTGGGGCAGCTTAACAGCACCCTTCCTTCTTCTTTCAAGGAAACAATAAAGAAATCTAACAAAACAAAAGAAAAAGAGAGAGAAATAAAACCCCCAGAACTGATTTTAATCAGAGCAAAAAAACCACACTGATCTAGCACCACTGGCCTCTCACATAGCCTTGCCTCAACTGCTCAGGAAACTGAAAGACATCCTCAGTTAAGAGAAATTATACAGCCCAAGATAACTTGTCATACCTATGCAACTTCAGTGGAATTGCTTGAGCCAGAATTTCTCTAGATGCCCCTGTATACTACTAATTTTCTAGATTCCAATTTGTCTGTAAAGTTACAAGCCTATTTCAGCTGTGCTTTTAAGAACAATACTACCAAACAAGTAGTTGACTTGACAGGACCTTCCCCCTTCCTGATTACTTCCATCATTAGAATGAAAGCTAACTAACCCATTTTCCCCTCAGCAGGATGGGGTTAAGCATCTTCCCTTGCCTCAGTTGCTGTTAGAGAAGTTCATCAACATGTAATTGATACACAAGCTTCACAAACTTATGAATATCAGAAGTCTTGCAGAATGACACCTCACTGACCACCACAAAACATTCTCCACTGCTTAGTAAGTATACTCAAGGTAGAAAAGACATGGAAGTAGCTGCTTTAGATAGCACTTTTCTTCTTTTAAGTTTTCTTCAGAAACTCTGATTATGGTGTGTCCATCATTCAGGAGCTCAACTTATGTCTTTTTAATTACACTGGGTATTTAATTACCTGTATCAAGTGTTGTGGAGAGAGGTTAGACTATCCTCTCTTGGTCCCACTTTCCATGGCAGCAGACTCTATTAAGAGTATTTCAGGATTTAAATTACTAGTTTGAAATCTTCCTGCTATTATCTTTAACAGACAAGCCAAAAGACTGAAGTATACATCAATACTTTGGATTTCAGGAAAATCTTAAACATATTTAGCAGATCCTATGAATCACCCCTTTTTACACAACAATATAGTTTAAGATTAAGCATGCGTTGAAGAAACTGAACGATTTCTTGATTTTAAAATGCTTGGAGAACCTGCATACTACCTAACCTATGTTTCAGGGGAACTTCCCAAATGAATGAATTCAGCTTTTAGACTATAAATTTTGAAAGCCTGAAATACTCAGAACAGTGAATCCTGGTCCAGATGCACTAACGTGGCTACCCCATGCTACCGGGGAGACCTGGCTTGCTTACCAAACAGGGATGCGGCAAGTGCAAGGGGAACACAGTTATTCTTCTTTTCCATTAGCTTAGGTACAGGATGAAGCATATATTTTAATTACCAAACCAAGAAGTAGTGCATTTAAAGAAACAACCTCCATAAGCAGTTAGCATTCAATTCCCAATCCTAGCTAGAGAAAGAGGGAATAAGCATTTACAGTGCAAAACACATTTGGATTTGACCACATCTGTCACATGCAGACGAATCGAAGTTATGCTACAACTTCTGCCCTTCTATTAGGAAATATGTATGGATTTAACTTCAAACATTCCTCAGTGGCAGGGTTTGACAGTCTGAGGATGCAAATGCAAATTCACGTTGCTATGAGTAAAAGCTGGACTGTTGTTAACACTCCAGTTAGCCAGATTTCTGGTATTTAAGGGTACCGTTGTTGTTTCATCACTTGCATCAACTATCCTTCCTGTCTGTGAATGATTAAAAATCAACAGGTCCTAAAGTCTTCTACTGGTGCCCTGTAGTTTGAGGCTTTGGAAGAACACCCTCCCCATTCCCCAGAAAAAAGAAAACTAAGAAAACAAAAACAAAAAAGGAAATCACACCTCTGAAAAACAACCACACCGCTATCATGCCAGTTTACATGTAGAATATTGTTACCTGACGGCTAAACTTAAAATGTTATTTTTAAAATGGGAATTTAGCGGAAACAGGAGGTTGCTGAAGGCAAGCCACTCAAAGAATCAACCTGCTTGAGCTATGTCATTCCACAAACTTTAAGTCCATTTCTTCTGAGTCTGCAAAAAACAAGGCATCCCACAGCAGATTCCCTTAGGAAGTTTAACACATGATGAATTGTCACGCCAAGAGAGTCCTGCTGAACTACTACAGACTTAGTCACACATTCACAAGTAAAAAGAGAAGTGGTAAGCTTACTTAAGAACCCACCAATACTACTGCCCACTACTACAGAACAAACAAGGGGACAAAGTTGTGCCTCTCTTCCTAGAGCTAAAAAAACCCAACACACCCACACAAAGCACTTGTATGCCTTTAGTGACCAGCATCATGACAGACAATGATTATTTCCACCAGCTACATTTTTCTCACAAGATCTCCTTATTCAAAGTCTGTAGATCGAAAACAACCTTCTTATCACAAAAGAAATACCTGGCATCAGATCACACTTCCTTAACTCAAAGATAGTAACTTTGAACACGGCTGGTAGCCTTATAAATACATTTAATTTTGCAATAGGACTTTAAACATTGGTTTAAAGCTGACTAATTAAGCACATTCACATCACTAATCAACTTTTGCATGTTCTTGGACACTTTGGAAAGCAAACAGTAATTACAGCATCACAGAAAGGGCCTGAGATCAAACCTTTGACAGCTGTTCAAAACAACCCCAAAAAATACCCTATGGGAAATTCATTTCAAATGGATATATTTGAATCAACTCATTTCCAGTTCAACCATAAGCAACAAAAAAAACACACCCAAGAAAAAAAACAACAAACATCATGCATACGTGCAAAGCATAAACATGGGGCCTAATGTNCACACCCACACAAAGCACTTGTATGCCTTTAGTGACCAGCATCATGACAGACAATGATTATTTCCACCAGCTACATTTTTCTCACAAGATCTCCTTATTCAAAGTCTGTAGTTCGAAAACAACCTTCTTATCACAAAAGAAATACCTGGCATCAGATCACACTTCCTTAACTCAAAGATAGTAACTTTGAACACAGCTGGTAGCCTTATAAATACATTTAATTTTGCAATAGGACTTTAAACATTGGTTTAAAGCTGACTAATTAAGCACATTCACATCACTAATCAACTTTTGCATGTTCTTGGACACTTTGGAAAATAAATAGTAATTACAGCATCACAGAAAGGGCCTGAGATCAAACCTTTGACAGCTGTTCAAAACAACCCCAAAAAATACCCTATGGGAAATTCATTTCAAATGGATATATTTGAATCAACTCATTTCCAGTTCAACCATAAGCAACAAAAAAAACACACCCAAGAAAAAAAACAACAAACATCATGCATACGTGCAAAGCATAAACATGGGGCCTAATGTAAGTCTAATCAAAGGAACACAAACTGAAAGATAAAAGCATTAAAGTAACGCTCCATTATGAGAAAAATCTAAAAAAAAACAGCAATTCATGCATTCATATAAGCAAATATACAGGTATAATCAACTCCTTCTATGCCTTTGCTATTAAGATCCGTTGTGCTTGTTCATGGTTCAATCACATCAATACATCTAGAGAGAGTTCTCCACACCACTGCACAGCTAGAGATACACAAAGGTAGCTACCATGAACGATAAACAGAACGCTTTTAGTCTTAAAATCTGCAGACATTGTAACACATGAAGCCCAAAGTCTTAGCTTCTTCCATTCTTAAACCTACGCATTTGGCAGGCCAAGCTGACCAAGGTCCTATCTTTCTTTAGAACATACAATTGTCTTCTGAAAAGTACAAGACCACAGGTATCTGAAACTACCCAAGTCATCCTAGACACTATCTTTTCATCAAATGCATAGAAAAATTACTAACTCTGAATTACTGAAGACAAGTGCTTACCTTCAATCCTTTTTAAGGCCGACAGGCAAGTATCCCGGCTTGGAAATTCAAATGGATTATTACAGGTCCGAATGGTGTCACATTCACACTTCCCGTTGATTATGTTACAACCTGTTATAAGGTTTTCATTGCACGGTTCAAATCCAAGAAGCTGATCATCATCCCAGTTTTCATCTAAAATAAACAAACAAACTCGCTCACTATTGGATTTCGGCTGCAGTAGATAAATTCAGCTGCTTGGGAGTTGGGTGCGATTTGCTTCGAGTTCAGAGTGCTAGAGAAGACAACAGATCACAACAAATAGATTAATCTAAACCATGGGATTTGCCAAATACCATGTTTTGCAGCTGTTCTATTGCCCATTTTGCTACAGCTCCTGGCATTGTTTACTTCCATCTGTATGAAGGACTATGATGTCTCGGGGAAATGCACAGCTAGAGTACAAATGAGCGCTATTCTAGCTGAAATAACTTTTACAGATACTTGAAGTTATATTTATCATGGAAGTGAGAACGCTGGACAGAATCTGCAGCTGTTACAGAAGTCAAAATTGAGTCAGAAAGAGCATATTTTTAAACTTGATTAAAAAATACAATCACAAAGTTCTCTGTGGAGTGAATTCTGTTACAAAAATCCTGCAAGATGCCAGCCCTTTGATTCTGTAGTATGATCAAAAGGGGAGTTTTCCAACACTCCAGGAGAATTGCTCAAGCACATCATGCTCCTTGGTGTCAAGGTGCAGGGGGATCATTGGGCTGGAACCAGTCTGTCTGCTCAAATAATTCTGCTCCTTTTGAATCAGTTCTGTCAAATGTATGCAACTGATGTTCCCACTGTACGACTGCCCATTCTCCTTTCAGAAGGAGGCTATATGCAACAAGATTACTTTTTTTTTCCTCCAGGAAGCAATAAATCCAGTCAATCCAGAGTTCCACCAGTATTACCAGACCTACAAAATCTCACCTTCCTTAGGTCAAGTGCACATACAGCAACATCCCACTGACTTAGAAGTTTAAGGAAGATTGAAGAACATAAACTAGGCATTAAGTATTGTTTGCTGTAGACCACCAGATCACTTTCCACCCTCGTCTACCAAAAAAAGTACTACAAAATTTTCATTCCCAGAAGCCAGTGGACTGTCTGTGTGACTAAAGGAACAAATATCTATTTTCAGTCTTTATGTTCTTTATTCCACAGCAGCTTTCACATTGTGCCTTCTAGTAGTTCACTCCAATTTTACATACTATCAACAAACACTTTTCCAGTATAGATCCTGCCAAGAAACACTTCGAAAGAAGTTAAGACCTCTTCCAGCTATGAAGGATGGGAGGTTTTGTTGTTGTTGGGGTTTTGGGAAGCTGTCCTCCCATACAGGAGGCTGCAGCCAAATATGAACAGTTTGTCATTCAGTAGTCACACACTCAATAAAAGTCTAAAAATGGATAGTAAATAACAGTGTATACCCACAGACACATGCTGAGGCTGATGTGCAAGTACTGTCCACTCACAGAAACATGCAGAGCATCCACTAACCTGCAGTTTATCCTGTTCTGGGGAAAAAAAACTGCCAACACCTGGAAAGAGCTGTTTACCAGTTAAGTACTGTACGTGATCTACAGTCAGTGTCAGAGCAGATTCTCACAGGTTATGTTTCTCCTGGAACAACCAACTGCTTTCTCTTATGAGTCGGCAAAGCACCCTGCTAACAAAAAGCACTGAATATCAACTAAGTCAATTCTAGATGTGAGGAAGGGAAACTCCATGGGAACCTCCCTGGGAACATCAGGGCTCTTTTAAAAATAGTGAGAGAAGAGTAGTTGTTAACCCCAGGAAGTAATTTGTCTTTTTTTGGTTAAAGTTAACCTATCATCCCATACAGCAACTGTATCAATAAAAGTCAAAGGAAGTGTAGAAGTTCCTGAAGAGAAACTATTAAAATTCTTTCAAGAGAAGATGCTGCTTCAGTAATGCCTGGGACACTTTCATCGTGAGGCAGCCACACATGCAGAGGGAGGAAAAAAAAAACCATGAGAATCTGGAGAACAATAATACATCCTGTTTTTGAGAAGCCGGAATACAGCCTGGACAGTTTGTATTTTACAAGTCACAGCAGTAATCCACGTAATGACAAGAACAAAAGAGGCTATAACTACTCTCCAAGCCATGGTGTTTCAAATTCTGTAACTGCAGAGATCACAGCTTCAACCAGATCACTCTGTTTATTCAGAAAACAGTTTGAATGGCTCCTCATTTTTGACACACAGCCTCTCCTCCCTGACACTCTGCACAGGCCAGGAGCTCTGCCTGCCCTGGGGGCTGTGGGGCACAGGAGGCATCACACCCCCCAGCTGCATCCCCAGCCTGGTGCAGACAGATGGGCACGCCGATGGTGACAGCAGCACGCCTGCACTCTTCCAGCACACCAGCTCAGAGTATTTGTGAGTTTTCACCCTGTAGTACTTCAGCACTAGATCTTTTCAAGGCTGGCAGAGAGATCAGCAGGATCCCCACTACACAAGAGCTGCCCCACTGTGATGGGTTTACCCTTGTTACCCTTGGCTGGGAGTCAATCCTCCCAACCCCAGGATGGGGGAGAGAATTAAAGGGGTAAAGGGAAAACAGGACCATGGGCTGAGATAAGAACAATTTAACAACTAAACTACAGTAATATTGAAAATAGCAATATATACAAAAATATACAAACGATCCCAGAGCAGGGAGAGTCCCAACGCCATACTCACAGACGGAGATAGATAACAGTCTGAGCATCCCAGACAGAGAGCTGAGTGAGGAAGGATGGGGGGGAGGCACAGTCAAGGCCTTGGGAGAGGGACCACCTGGAGCAAGATGATCCGCAGCAAGAGAGATCCAGAACAAAAAAGAGACAAGCTTCTGGAGGGTCCTTACCTATATGCTGGGCATGATGTGTATGTTATGGAATAGATTATTGGCCACTTTGGGTCTCAATCCTGAACCTAAGATCAAATCCTGGGCTAGCAACTGGGGCTGTGCTCCCTCCCAGCTTCTCCTGTCTATGGACAGCAAAGAGGCTGAAAGACCTTGAATGTCCTGGCAACAACTATAAACTCCACTTTATCAGCTTTCTTCTGCACACAAATCCAAAACACAACTTTCTTCATAATAGCTAGCAAGAGGCTAACTCTGTCTCTGCTTAACCCAGGACACCCACACTTGGCATGGAAAGCAGAGTCATCCCTGCGTCACAGCAGAATGCCTCCATGCAATTGGTTCACACACTGTGACACTTCCCACAGTACACCCCATTTCCAGGACAGATTAGTGTTTGATATCTCACCTACCACCTTTCATGACTTTTCAGATGGAAGCAGAAAAGGAGTACAGCAAGTGCGTGGCCCAAGACTAGGTACACCTAAAGTTTTCCATGTCACACACCTCAAAAATTAGCTCAGTACCACTAAGACGATCGAAGAGAAGAGAAAACCCTCAGGAATACTTGCAGACTATACATCTAACACACTGAACCTTGAAACAAGATATTTTTTGTTACTCAGAGTGAATACAAAAAAGTCACATTCAGACAGGAAGAATGCAAATCCAGTTCTAGCCTGGACATCTTTTACCAGACTGCTTTTCACACAATTTCACTGAAAAACAGCATTTCCATCAATGAAGGAGCAAATGTAACAAGAAAAGAGCTTATTTTTGTTTAGTAAATCAAAGCCCAGCATGATCTTTCATGCAGACTTAAGACTCCCTTTCCTAATTGATTTTGTCCCTTTATTAACCAAGTTAAAGGTCTTGTTAAATTAATACTTGTTTACCACTTAGAGTAAACCATCAAGAAGTCACATCAGTATAGGCAGAACAAAATTCCTTTGAACAAAAGGCACAACCCCATGAAAGCACTCCCATGAGCTAAAGGCATGAATTCAATGTCTCACCTCAATTCAAAGCTTTAGTTACTGGATGCAAAGGCATCTAGTGCTCTGCTTGATGCAGATAAACAGTGGTCCAGTACAGCATGCTTGCTCCCTTAGAGGTCAGCAGTATTTCAACTGATAATAGAAACATCTTGAACAAAGTCCAGGCTCTGTGAAGCATATAACTTAGCCTCTATCATTCCTAAAAATCATCCTGTCCTGCAGACTATTCCAAAAACCAAACTTTTACACACCAGTGATTTGGAGACCTGGGACAGTTGATGAGCAACTCCAGACTGTGGCACAAACATTTTCCTGCATGCTCTGTTTGACCTCCTCTATGGCTTCCTTTTCAGGATAGTGCTCTTTTATGCATACCTCTCAAGTCTGAATTATATGAAGGAAGAAAATGAGATATAATCATTTGTGAAGGCTTTACTTCTCTGCAAGCAGGGTTGACAAAACCCAAACATAAGAATCTAAGACTCAGGACATGCATCCTACATACTAGCTGACTCCTAGGGCACTTAAAAAATACAAAAAAAAAAATCAAGTAGGTGTTTAACATTCAGAAGTTTTCAGAAACAATCCAGCTGAAGGGCAGCCCTAGTAAAGTTTTTATCCAAACTGATCTTAGTTTAGCTACAATTTCCACCATCTCATTGTGCTGGCATGATCAGGCAGGGGCAAAAAAAGGGAAGGGCCACTGTTTTTAGCAGTCCTCAGTTGACATTGGACTGCTATATAGCCACTCAGCTATCTTTTGCACACATGCCTAGAAGCAGTTCAAATGCTCCTGGCAGGCCAATAACTACAGCTTAAAAGCCACTTTCAAATCATTTGTATCTACCTGCAGATCCCCATTCTTTCCAACTCATTCAGGCAAGTCCCCTTTTCAGACAATAAAGTAGTTCTACATTTACTCAGACCAAAATTAAGTCTTGGATATAACACTTTTTAAATTCTTCTAGAGTGTGCTTTCATACCATAAGGAAGCCATAGGAGGGGAGGCATCATGTTAATTCCAAACTTTTTTCATTTTGTCACATCATTCATATAATCGCTTGCTTTCTGCAAAGCAAATGCTTCAGCAATTCAAGTGCTGCTCTGGGTTGCTGAACTTGCAGGTCCTGTCATAGCATGCATCTAAAGTAGGAAGGAGGATTAAGGCATTAACAAGTTGAACAAGCAGTCCTTAAACAAGTCCAGTCTGGGAAAGAGTCTGAGAAATACATCTCTGGTAAGCAGCATTCCATCACTTCTTCCAGGCTAAATCCTACATACCAGCACTCACAACACAGCACCACAGCAGCGTGCGAGGCACAATGCTCACAACTGAAGCATTTAGGTCTTATTCACCTGAAGAGCTGCTTGTGTTTCCAGAAAGGCATGCAACTGTGAGAAACTAACTTGGAGCCTTATTTTTAAAGTATGCAGTAGCTCACTATAGTTGCATTTATTGCCTCTGTATGCAAAGGATCATCTCAAAACAGATGCAAGTTAAAAGTACAAGGAAAGACCTTTTCAGGGACTCCTCCATTGCTTAAATTTTTTGTTTCCCTTCCTTTAAGTTCTCAACTCCTTCTGCCCACCACAGAATCTTCTCCTTTGTACCCCAATCCTTCTTTCTGGGTACTTAATGACCATGTTTGGAAAATCATATACTATTTCCTTCACTGTTTATAAAGACAGCACATCACCTCAGACCAGCAAGCAACACACCAGAATGGTTACTGAAGTATATCACTGTTGAAAACTATTATACAAGCATTGCACCCACAATAATCCTAAATTATTTCAGGGAGGGGGCTAAACATGACTGAAGTGAACCGAGTGAACTCCCACAATTTAGACTTCACTGCAGCATGTTACTCAGCTGTTTCTGCACTTTTAAAGCCTGACAGGCAGGTGGGTTCTCAGGATGCTGAAAGAGCAAAGAGCCCGTCAAACACATCACCAATCTGAAAGTGAAACAGTCAAAGTCACATCTTAGACTCTTGCATCCTTTTAAATCCTGCCTTTGAAGGAAGGGAAAGAACAGGTTTCACAGTGGCACAGAAGTGACCCTTACTAAAACTGGTACTGTTCTCTGGGGAGGGGGGAAAGCTTTCAGAAGCTTCTCCACCAAACCAGACCCAGGGTCTGAGCCCCACTACCCCAGCACGCTGGTACACACAACAGCATTTTCACATCAGTGGTATTCATTAAGACGGTATGAGACTCAAAGGATTCTACAGACTTTCTAAAATAAAAAAGGAAATACTTCTTGCCAGGAGGCTTTGGCTTCTCTTTGAACAGGAAAAAAGAACGATGGAAAGGAAATTCATGTTTTGGAGGAGCTGAACAATAGAAATGACTAATCACCACTAAAGAATGCTTGAAACCCAGCCCCAGACCTTGAAAAGCAGCAGAAGGGAAGGCTAGCCTTGAAGTGGGTTTGTGCTATGCCACTGGCTGCAATCCTCTCCCCTCTCGCAACTTACTCCTTCAGTGAAGTCACGAATCACAGACCAGGAGCCGGCAGGAACTCTTACAGTAAGACACAGCTGAGAGTTTTATGATAAAGCAGCTTTTCCACCTTTTGGAAGGGTCCACTTTCCAAGATCAAACCTCCCGTGGAATGTGCATCAAGAGAAAAGGGCTTTGCAGCTCCCTGATAAAATTTCTACTCAAAGCCAGAAAGCAAAACCATACTGTAGCATTTACACGCCTGAGGAACACCATACCTGTAAGGCTTGACTCAAAGTTTGACTGCCTGCTTTATCCTACTCAAACTACACTGTGTATCTCAGGTGACCAAATCCCCAATATAGCGAGAAAGATTTTCACGGCAGCAGCTCTGCATGTGTCTCAAGGCAGTTATTTCATACTAAGGAATGCAGAAAGTATTTAAGCAAACCAGCTTTCCACTCAATTATCAGAAACTCCACAGAGCCAGTGAGGAAAGCAAGGAGATAAATGGAAGTGTGTTAAGTGAAGCATGTGACTTGAAAGACTATTTCAAGTTCTGAAGTTTTCTCTTGCCCATACCATCTGCAATATTTCAGTTCTCCAGGTCCCCTTCCCCAACCCCCCCCTTTTTTTAATTTTCAAAAGACTTCCACTATTAGGTCCAACCCCAACATAACTGACTGATATTTCCAGTAGCCTTCTGCCCTGAAGATGGTCTGAAATGACAAAATTAAAGCTTTGAAATCTAACCCCTAGACATTTAAGCACCAGACAAAAAAATACTTGCAAATAAGTTATTTTAATCTTATGATGGGAACCATGTCTTGTTTGTAAATAGTTGACTGAAAATATTGATGTCCCAGGATGGAATTTGTCAGACAGCAACTCTGCCAGTGCTCCCCTGATTAGAATAAGCATGGGCAGCAGTGTGTCAGCTCTCTGAGCAGAATTTACCTCTAGCTCTAGAAAACTTCTAAAAAAAAAAAGTTGCTAAAGCCTCAGGAAAGGGCAAAACCTTCATACTCATTTTCCAAAGAAGGCTAAAATTACAATTTTTTTCTCCAAGTTGCACACTGCAGCCACACGCTTCAGAAGCCTGCACATACAGCAGCACACAGCAGCTTCACTGGGAGCAAGTAGCTGGCTGGCAGCTTGCTGAAGCTGCTCAGCACAGGCAAAGCTGACAAGAGTTGGGAAAGTTCTGCTCAGGACAAATTCTTGAGCAGTGCTATGAATAAAGCAACCTATACCAAGAACAGTCCACTATTAGAAGAAACCTGATATCCTAAACCTNGCAGGAAGGGATCGATCAGACAGCGCCTCTGCCAGCGCTACCCTGATTAGAATAAGCATGGACAGCAGTATATCAGCTCTCTGAGCAGAATTTACCTCTAGCTCTAGAAAACTTTTTAAAAAAAATTAGTTGCTGAAGCCTCCGGAAAGGGCAAAAACCTTCATACTCATTTTCCAAAGAAGGCTAAAATTACAATTTTTTTCTCCAAGTTGCACACTGCAGCCACACGCTTCAGAAGCCTGCACATACAGCAGCACACAGCAGCTTCACTGGGAGCAAGTAGCTGGCTGGCAGCTTGCTGAAGCTGCTCAGCACAGGCAAAGCTGACAAGAGTTGGGAAAGTTCTGCTCAGGACAAATTCTTGAGCAGTGCTATGAATAAAGCAACCTATACCAAGAACAGTCCACTATTAGAAGAAACCTGATATCCTAAACCTTCTGCCACTTCTCCCTCCCCCAGCCATTAATGCAGCATCACTGAACACAAGAATTATAAGATGCTTCAGAGGAATTAAACCCAGTTTCCTAGTCACAGAAGACTACAGGAAAAATATTACATACCCTGGATTCAGAATTAGCATCAAAGCTTTTTTTCCTTTCTCTAAAACTTAAGAGATAGGCATCAACTTAAGTGTTTCTCTTATCGAAGCCGCACATTTTACCTTAGCACATGTAATACCATTATCAGCATGACCCCACCTTCTTATCAACAGCTCATCAGTAAGGTGAAGAAACTGCTCCACACATACATCCAGCCTTTCTGAAAAAAATCCTGAACAGAGCACAACATAAAATGTAGCAAAACCCTGAAGTGCAACTTGTTTCAAGAATAAGTGACCCAACAGAACAGGCTCTGTCAGATTCAGAAACCTTACACTTGCTAGATTTCTCACCAATTTTAAAAAACCCTCCTGAGACTTCTTGGTATCAAGGCAGCTGGCTATAGAAAGCTTAAAGTTTTCAAAATGAGTAAGAACATGGGAACGGGTACATGCCTGTGCTTTTCCTCCTGCCCCCAACACTACCCTCGCTTGTTTGTTTTCTTATTGTAAGATCTACACACTCAGGACCCACAAGGTGTTAACATGATTTGCAGATTCTGGAGTTAAGTACCCAGTACACCCAGTGAAAGCTGCTGGGGGACTGCATACTGCCTCTGGTAAAGGTGTGAACTGCTTCCATTCATTACTAAGGGCTTACTTCCTCCAAACATGGCCAAACTAGTCTGTTTAGACTAGAGCTCCCTCAGGGATCATCTTTTAATCTGTATGCTTATGTGGAATTTAATCTAGGTAGCCTTTATACAAAGTTATCTTCCCATCTTAGTTTATATTGGTAAGTTTCCCCATATACACAGGCTTTCTATGTCAGTAGCATGTCATTTTCCAAATGGCACGCATACCAAAAGGCAGAGTTAAAACTAATACTGTCAGACTACACAAGGGTACCACATGAATTTTCAAGGCAAAACCCTGAAATCCCCATTTCCATGTTTACTTTCCCTGTGGAAAAAAGCATTCTCAAACAAAAGCCGTTGACAAACCACAAGAGACATTTAATAGGTCACGTCTACAAAGCATTTAATCCACTAAAACAGAGAAACATTTGGGCCTGTCTGGAAGATGCTATGAATCCTCAAGGTGAGTGCAAAAGAAGCAGGGAAAGGAATTTTTGAGCCATATTAATGGATTAATTATTGCATAATATACCCTGGCAGTCAAATGACATTTTGGTTGACTAATTACCATGCAAGAAGTTAAATTATGCAAGCATTCCTGAATCAGCTAGAGGGTACTTAAAACAGCAAACATGCCTAAGAATGCAGAAATTACTGACAAGTTTGAAGATAGTAAAAAAAAAAAAATCTTTATAAGCANAAACAAACAGAGTTAAGGAATCTGGGCAACACTGTTCCGGTCAAAGAGATACAATCAACCAGGTTACCTACATCACTTGAACTTCAGTAACTCAAACACTACCTGATCTTTAGGGGTCTGGACTGCATCACAGGCAAGAAGTCAAGCACATTGTACAGTTAGTTCACAGTAGTCTTACTTACAAGGCTGGGGAGGAACACCCAAGCTCTCCCTGCTTGTTCCAGCAAGGAGTCAGACAGACAGGAATGCTCCAAGCTCTCAAAAAGCTGCAGTTCAGTAGAACAGACTAGGACAAGCCACAGCAGGGCAAGCTTCTACCACCATCCTACATGACTAACCCACATACTTCCCAATATGTGCCTAAAATCCAATACAGCAGCTTTCTCCTGCTCCTAAGGGAACCCCAGTTCAGAAGCCATGCACTAGCAGAGAAGCTTCAAGTACCCAAGGCAAGCCTTAAATCAGCTACCAGAGGCAAAAAGAATACAGCATTGACTGTGTCTTCTTCCCCGTACTCCCTCNAAGAAGTTAAATTATGCAAGCATTCCTGAATCAGCTAGAGGGTACTTAAAACAGCAAACATGCCTAAGAGTGCAGAAATTACTGACAAGTTTGAAGGTGGTCAAAACAAAAAAATCTTTATAAGCAGCATGATTTTGGGGAACCTGATGAAATAACCATTTTCTATGGGGGAAAAATTCTCATCAGGAGAGTATGCCCAACATAGTTATGTGAGATCAAATGGTTTACAAACTAAAAATAAAATAGAGTATTCCTCTTAATAGAAGTTAAGCTATTTAGTCATTCAGCCTATTCACAGAGAGATTTCTAGTTTTAAACTAACTGTGCTGATCTGCACCAGCAAAAATCTACCAATTCCTGCAACAACATCCCTCCTCGTATCTGCTGGACTTTTCCATCTCATTTTTGTTGAAATACTGGAACCAAGTGATTTCTAAAATCAAAACACGACAGGCAGAAACAGAAAGGAAACAATTTCCAAGTCATGTAAGCACCTGATCTAATCCAAATTCCATGCCACACTCAAAGTTACATGTTCTTACCGATGTTGAGATTTCAGCATTGACACAAGTCAGTAGAAATAGCTTATCAATTGTCCAGCCTGTGCATAAGAAGTCAGTGCGTGCCTAATACGTGTTTTCTGGTGGGTGGGGGAATGGGACTGTTTAATATGGTCAAGCATATCAGAAGCTGAACATTCAAAGAATTACTTCTTATTCAGTTTCACAAGTTCAGTATTTTTTGTGATAGTTTTTTTGACACTGAACAATTTTTCCATTTTTCCCCCCCAGAGTCTGGTTTGCTGACAGCCTATGAACCAAGTATTTTGACTGTTTTCATGCCAAAAAAATATTTGGTGCACCACTCAATACTCATTAAGTCCCCAACTAGACCTTCAGTTCTAACACTTGATGCTAATGGAGGAAGTTCTCTGTACACACAGGGACATCAGAACTGTTTGGACACTTCCCCAGCCATTCACTACACATAAGGGTTAAGAAAACAAACAAACAGAGTTAAGGAATCTGGGCAACACTGTTCCGGTCAAAGAGATACAATCAACCAAGTTACCTACATCACTTGAACTTCAGTAACTCAAATACTACCTGATCTTTAGGGGTCTGGACTGCATCACAGGCAAGAAGCCAAGCACACTGCACAGAAGCCTGTCTGGAGACAAGCATTATGTTCTAGTCTTTGGGTTCACTGACCCATTAGATACAGGGCACAGGACCCAAAACAACAGAAAACAAGGTTCTCCCAAGGGTGCTAGCTACAGAAGCTGCAAGCACCAGCACTACTTATGGTAAAAATACTATCAAGTCTGTAAGCAAATTGCTCTTACTTCAGAAAAACAGAAGAGAACTCCATGAGCATTTGTGTAAACCAATACCCAACCAACCACAAAAAGCTTAGCTATCCTCCTCCCAACTGTGAAAAAGCTAAGTTTTCAGAACTTCATTTCTTCTCATCAGCTCCAGTTTCACTGCACTTTGGTTACGTACAATGTACTGTGCCCTTACACATCACACTCTATTACAAGTTCCTAGGGGAGGACAGTTAGTTCGCAGTAGTCTTACAAGGCTGGGAAGGAACACCCAAGCTCTCCCTGCTTGTTCCAGCAAGGAGTCAGACAGGCAGTAATGCTCCAAGCTCCCAAAAAGCTGCAGTTCAGTAGAACAGACTAGGACAAGCCACAGCAGGGCAAGCTTCTACCACCATCCTACATGACTATCCCACATACTTCACAATATGTGCCTAAAATCCACTACAGCAGCTTTCTCCTGCTCCTAAGGGAATCCCAGTTCAGAAGCCATGCACTAGCAGAGAAGCTTCAAGTACTCAAGGCAAGCCTTAAATCAGCTGCCAGAGGCAAAAAGAATAGAGCATTGACTGCGTCTTCTTCCCCCTACTCCCTCAAAAAAACCCTAAACAAACCCAAACTCCACCAAAACCAAAACAAAAACCCAAACCAAAGTACTACATGTTATTGGTAAGATACTGGAGCAGATCAATAGCTAGCTAGAGGCTAACTCATATGGAAGTAGAGTCTTAAAGGACCCTAAGGACACAGTAAAACTAGCAGTTCTGTTAACTTGACATTATCAAAAAAAGTTATGCTTCTATTACAGAGTTAAAAAATAATATCAGCTCCTTCTCATCAATGTTTCACATGCTACGGCAACTCCACCAAAATTAGCAAAGGTCTACTTTCAAAGGCAGAAAGCAAGTGCAGTCCCTCCTTTGAGCTCAAAATTACTGAATGCTAGAAGTGTTTGGAAGGGGCTCTAGGCTCTCAGCACCCCACTGAACATCCTTGTAAACCCAGCAGAGAGGCGGGAGGTGTTTCACACCTCTCAGTATTGTCCTTCAGGAGAATATCCACCCCTGCCAGGGGAAGCTGACCTCAGAATTATTCTTCACCAAGAATACAACTACTTCCAGTAAGTGCATTTACATACTTCAGGATAATGCCACAAATTGAGCCTTAGAACCACATTAACTATTCACATCTTCAGGTGGTGAGATGAACAAGGACTTCATCCAGGTTTGAGAAGGATGAAGGAGAGAACCTAGAATCAGCAACAGATTTCATTAATAAACAGTGGTTTAACAAAGACTACTCTATTTCTTGTTTTCAGAAAGAGAAGCTACTAGTGACAGACACCAGAGACTTCGCCATGAGGTGTTACAGAGTTCACTTATGCAAGTGTTATTGTTATTATTTAAAATACTAACATCAAGTTAGCAAGCAAGTATTTTTATCTGCTACAATTCCAGCTCAAAGTTTTCTGTAGCCTAGTATGTGTTGATACTCTGAAATAAGACACTGCTGAAGCTTCAAAAATGATAAAAAAATATGCTTATAACTATAGCCAGTAGGGGTCATTTCAGTGTAAAAAATTGCAGTGAAAGAAAACACTAGAGACAGGAAGGAGAGTAAAAACATCAATTTCTGTTCACACAGTTCTGTAAGTCACTTCCATTTCCTCCTCCCAGAACAGGGGTAGGAAAGGATTTGCACTCCCAGTAAACAAGATAAAAAAAAGCAGCCTTTATTCCATTAATGGATAATGGCTCAGTACTACTCACAGCATCAGGCATCACCAGCCTGTTGCACATGTCTGCAAACTGCACAGCTGTTTGTTACAATGATCAAAAACTAGAGCTAATCAACCCCACTTTAGTGATCAGAGGTAGTACATCAAGTCCCCCTTTTTCCTTGCTGCCAGACCTTGCGCACAACACGCACCGTGAAGAACAACATATTACTTCCGTTCCTTAGAATGAGTCAGTTGCCTGACAATTCAGGTACTCCAGGACTATTTAACAGGCTGACAGTCCAGCTCAGTTGCTTTTCATTTGCAAGAATGAAAATTAAATAGATAACTTATCTCCCTCACTGTTCCTAAAGGGACAGCTGGATCTAGTTCCTAACCACAACACTAACTGAAATGCAATCTTGCCAGCAAATGCTTCATACTATTTACAACAGTAGATGGGACGTGTTACAAGTTGAACTACAGCAATGTACAGATTGCATCACTTCAAAGGAATGAAATACTCCTAAACTGCCAGAGACATCTGTACTGTGATACAGTACGGGAGCTGGAACATGAAGGCATTTCATGACTGCAGGCTTTCAGTTCCCTTAACCAAGGTGGAGGGGGACTGCATGGGACACCCAGTTTAATCCAAGCTTTTACCTGGAAACAAACAAAAAGAAAAACGCACCCGAAGCATCCATTCCCTCTATGCTTGTACTTATCTAAGAAAGCTCTTCCAAGGCATATTAAAAAAAATAATAACAGAAAGAGACTACAGAAACATACATGTTCAGCAACACGGCCTCAACCAAGGTCTTAAAAGTAGTTTAGGGTCATTTTTAAGTGTTTAACAGAGCTTTTAACCCTCGAGCTGCTCCTACCCAAGCTACAACTGCAGAGGCTGATGGCATCAGTCCTAGTACAGGCGGGACACACTGCCCTGCTCTGCTGTGCCTTGCCATTTATTCGTGATGGAGTTTTAAACTAATAGTGATTGCCGGGATGAAGGTCAATTGCCCACCAGAAGTGAGGGGTTCATCTCTCTGCATCATTTTAAACGCGAGGTTTTTTTGGACAGATGCTGCCTCACCAGCTCTCCGGCCTTTCTGCTGCCCTCTACCCGCCGAGAGCAGACCGCTCCCTCGCCTTTTCCAGAATTGTCGGAGCTCCCGCTCAGAGTCTCACATACATTTATACATATCCCAAACTACTGGTTATTTGTAATCTCTTTACAGCGCCATGTTTTCCCTCAACTTGGGGGAAAAAGAGAGCTGGAATTAGAAGATAAAAAAAGACCTAAATTTTACCTTTGGGCTTTTGTGAAATTATACATATAAAGAATAAACCTGAGGGATTCTAATAGATACAGAATTTTAAAGGGGGGAGGTCAACTCCTCTCGCATTTCATACCGATCCATCACCTCCCAAACAGCCGGCAGGAAAGAGAAGTGACTTTGAGAGGAGTTGTGCCCTGGGGATTTCTCCCTCCCCCTTGATGCTCCAAGCAGGGAAGAAGACATCCCTTATCATCATCATATCCCGAGCAGGTCAGGCAGGGAGATATAAAATGACAAGAACAGGAAGGGAGAAAAAAAAAAAATCAAGCCCCAAAACACACAACAACTTTACTACAACAGATGATCAGCCTTTGTGTTTCCTTACAGAGGAGGGAATCCGGAACAGGCATCATGCGTGCACGACTGACCTCCACCGCTTTCCATCTGCCAAACCCTTCCCCAAACCCTTTTTAATCAAGTTGGGCATCAAGAGTTGGAAGAAGCTATTGAACAAAACAGCAAAGCTGAGGAGCCTAGAACTTCAGGCAAAGAAAATAAAGGGTAAAACTTGTAAGTAGGGGGGTTTAGGGATGAAAGCTTTAGAAGATACGCTTGTAGATGGGACGGGCGGGTGGTGGGGAGGGAAGGAGGGGCGCAACGGCGCCCAAGCGGGTACCCCCCACCCCGGGGATGGGTTAGATGATGTCCCACCGCCCTTTACCTTCACAGACGCCCACTTCATACTCGGTGATGGAGTCTCCGTTGATCGGCGGTCGGATGACACAGCGCAAGCCCCGGTCGCAAGCTCCGTGTAGCCCGTAGACACCCCCGCAGCTCTCGTTGCGTTGCCGAGCGCACATAAAACAGCAACCGCAGATCCCTAACACGATGCTCCCGGGGCAACTTTTAGGTTCTTCGCATTTAGATTCGTCGCAAGGTAAACAGACGAGTGCCCGCGTCCCCGATTCGCCCAACAGCAGCGACAGCAGCAAAAGCCACCCCGATGCCGTCAGGTGCCAACCACCGGCGGGTCTCCTCCTCGACGAAACCGTTTCCAGGTACATCCCGGCCGCCGCAGCCCGGCCTGGGCCGGGGGGAGCCTCTCGGAAGCCCCCCTCTCGCCGGGCGCCGGACCCGAACGTGCCGCGGCTCCTTCCCGCCGCCCCCGCCTCTGGCCCCCCGAGGAAAGTTTCCTCTCGCGGCGCCGGCGGCCGCTCCAGCCAAACTTCTCCTCCGGGCGGCGGCGGCTCCGCCCGCTGTCCCCTCCGGGAAGCGGCGTCCGTTAGTCCCTTCGTCCCTCGCCCCCCGGCTCCCGGTCTCGTAGCACCGTCCACGCCGGACCCGCGCGTAGGCGAGCGAGCTCCCGGGCGATGAGTAGGCGGAGGCGAGTGCCTCTACCCCGCTCGCTGCCCGAGTCCCGACTCACCTCCTGCCTGCGACTTGCTCCGATTGCAACCCTCTGCCCTTCCCCCATTGGGCGGTGATCGCCTTCTCCCCGCCCCGACTGCCTGCGCTCACCTCCTCATTGGATGCCGCCCAGGCTGGCCCTGCCCGCTTCTCATCCCACCCCCCGCACCCCCCCGGCCTCAGCCCCGAGATCCTGGGGCTGGGGAGAGACGCAGGCGAGGAGCAGCCTGGGCCCCTCGGCGGCCGCCTCCCCCCGCCCCTCCCCTCCCCCGCCCGGAGCGGAGCGAGGTGGCGGCGGCGCCAGGGCCCGGGGACGGGCCGGCGATAGCCGGGGGACACCTCTGCCGCCGGGGTACACCGGAGGTGGGGAGGGAGAGGGCCCCGCGAAGGGCGCAGCCAGAGCAGGGCGACGACGCGGGGGAATCGCGAAGGGCGCCTCGCGTCCCCGGCGGGGAGAGCCGCCTCCCCCGCCGATCCCCCCCCACCGAGGGGCGCGGGGATCCGGGACGGGGAGCCGCTCACCACCCGTTCAGCCCCTGCGCCACGGGGAAGGAGAGCCGCCCGCTCCCGCCCCGTCCCGTCCGCGCAGCCAGGCCCCCGATCCCGGCCCAGTGCCCCGTGGGTGAGGAGGGGGCGGCAGCGGCGGCTGTCCCGGGCCGCTCCTCGTAAACAAGCGGAGGTGCCGCGACTCGCCCGTGGACCTCAGCACCCACGGCCGCCCCAGGGCCGGCTAGTGATCTTCGCCGGCGCGCCGACGAGAGGCGCCCGCGGCTACCGGCCGGTCTCCCCGCCGAGCGGCTGCCGTCGCGCCNGGCGGCGGGGGCTGGAGCGCGGCGCGGGAGGCCCGGCGGCGCCCCCGGAGGGCCGGCAGGCGGCAGCGCGCGACGCCCCGCTCTCGCCGGCGGGAGGGAGGGAGGGAGGGAGCGGGCGGCCCCGGGCCGGGGAAATCTCCGCTTGGTTACCGCAGGCGGCAGGGAAGCGGCAGGTCGCTGCCTTCAGGAGGGCACCCCTCGGTATAACCGACGGGCGGGATCGTGTCCCGCCCTGCCCAGGGTGCGGAGGCGCTTCTGGGAGCGACGCGTTTCGCTGTGAGAAGTGCCCGGAGCTGTGGGGTTGGAGGGAGCGCGGTCGTGTACCCGGCAGGTGGGGGGTGCCGGCCTGGGAAGTCCCGGGTGCGCATGGTGGGGGCCGGGGTGTAGGGATTTTTAGGAGAGAGGTTCAGGAAACTGAAGGTGGGTTGTTACAGAGAGTGCCAAGGTGTGGCTACTGGGGTTTCTCCAGTCCCACACGCTTGTCTGCTTCGGCAGAAAGAACCAGTTCTCGCATCAACAGAGGAGCTGCTGTGTAAGGGCAACACTCCCCATTGGCAAGGCAAAGGGCAAGTTGCTACGGGTAAGAGAAGAAACTGTGGTGTAAAGCTTTGTCCGCAAGAGCAGACCGTTCTGGTGTGTTTTAAAAAGCACTGTAAATCACTGGTGTTCCCTCCAGCCTAAATGTCTACTGGTAGCAAAGGTTCCCACTTACTAGCGCAGGCCCATTACTGGTGGAAACAGTGCAGCTGTGTAACATGATGCTGAGAAATAATTTCCATATTTGTCTAAAAGCATTTCCCATCTTTGCCTATTATTAAAAATGATGATGTTTTATATGGTATCAGAGTAGCTGACTATATTCTGATCCATTTAGAACTTAAAATATATTGTAGAAGGTTATTTTTCAAGAGCTAGAAATGTTTCAACTAGCCCCAATCGTTTGCAAGGCATTGGTCTGTTTTTCAGTGAAACGTCATTATTGTGATAAAACGCTATCAATACAGCATACATCACACGGATTAGGGCCATTCAGCTGACATATCTCAGCAACAAATAGACAATGAGAAGCAGCCATCTACCAGGCATCAGGATTTGAACTGATACTGTGCTACCTTTTTTAACAGATTTGGAAAATAAATGACAAGCTGATCTCATTAAAGAAACTGTTTTGGTATAAGCAAACCCAACGTGTATGTTTGAGAACAACCCAAACCATTGTGTGTTCCTGTAAATCAGGAAAGCATCCTGAAGGTCACATTAGAAAAGCACTCAAACTCTGATTGTTATGGAAAATGGACGATACTCCTGGGTGTAGCAACACACCGAGCAAGAAGTTTTGTACTGTTTCCTCAAAAATGCAGGTTCTTCCCTCAGCCCTCTCGTGTCAATTTGCCAAGGCACCTGCAGGGGTCAGAGTATTTGTGATTCACCAGAAGTTTCCACCAAAAAACCCACCTTTATTTGGATGAGAGACGTTTGTAAAAACATACAGTTTCCTACGAAGTGCAAACAGTGCCCTTTGGTCGTGTCTCTTACTGACAAGGCACATGAAGCGGTTTTATGTTCTATGTATAGCGTCGCTGAGATTGCTTTTTGAATGAGGCGTACAGTTCCTACAGCTGTGTTTTTAAAACACTGTATACAAACCCAAGATTGCTCAGAGAGGAATCGCAAAAGTGATTTCAGTGCTAGAGAGGATGCTGCGTGATACAATACATGATCAGAGACTCACATTCAATAGGCCCAGTTTATCAAGAGATGAAAAGTGAACTGATTACAGTGTATTAATCCCTTCATGTGGAAAAATGAACTCGTCTATGAAAAAAAAAAATAACGTAGGTATTTTTCCAGGACTTGTGAACATAGCCAGCATGGAAATCCCAGACATGTTGGATTGCATGCACAGGCAGTTCAATATTTCCCAGACATGCCAGACCTACCAGTCATGTACTGTACTGATGTATACTCAATGCACAAAGAATTCATTGGACCTACTGTGCCTGTTTGCCTGTGTGGGAACGAACAAAGAAGCGCTAGAAGCAGTACAAAAACAGATGAAGAGGAAAGCTACGGACAGCTTAGATAAGAATGTTGTAGGGCCCTGAGAAAAAGAGAGAAAACTTTTGAACTGACTGCCAAATGTGAGGCTTCAGCTGTGAACAGGATTAGTACCCTGCTTCCTAGGCTCTTTACCCAGTGATAGCTGTGCGTAAGGGAGCAATATAAGGAAAAAATTATGGAACAAGGACCAAAATTTAGGGTTCTTGTCTCCTTCTGCCTTGCCCTTTAGCTACAAGTCACAAACTGCTCGTGCATATGCTTGTGTTTCCCTTTTCTGGCTCCAGGAATCTGAATACTTCACTGCACAGTGAGTGGCACAGATTCAACAGGAAAGAGAGAATGCTCCTGCCCCAAACCTGAGAAGAGACCATAGGGACAATGAGATACTCCTTGGAAATCAGCAAATCTGATATGTGACGACTTTACAGGGAAAGTGACTGTCCCTGCTTTCCCCAGCAAGAAGCAGTGCATCACCCTTACAGAGAAATTCCCTGTCCCCTGCTTCTTGCTGCCTCTTGATTTATTAAGGGGTCTACTGATCCAAGTAGCTTACGAGTAGGTAGATGCAGCTACTGAAGTGAAATCCAACTCTTCATTTCCCCTAGAAATGGGTTAATAAATACTGCTAAATTCAACTGTGGGAGGAAGAAGAGCATTCTGATAAACAGGCTGTAGCAGCTGAAGTTTCCTGGGCTTGTTTTCCTCTAATGTTAGTGTTGTATCGAAGCCACATCTAGGCTGGATGAAGTTGCAGCAGTAATTGACTGGAGCTCTATGGTCGCTACCAAAAATAAAAACATTCCATCCCCCCCCCCCCCCCCCCCATGCACAAAGTAAAATATTAAAATGTCTTCATTTCAATTGAAAAGATTGTTTCTACTCTGCTGATATATACTGGTAACTCCTTATGTATCTCTGAATTTTGGGAACATTAGTGATTTTAATCCCAAAGTTGTGCTTTTTTTTTTTTCTATGCAAATCTTTTGTTTCTTTTCTGTGCCTCATTGTGTCTTTGCTGCACATTAAATTCCCTTTTTATTCTTTAGTCTGTTAAGATTGTTTGTGTCTCCTTTGTAGCAGTCTCTTGACATAAACTCTTTCGTAAACAGGTTACACACATGAGCAATCTCTACTCCCAGAAAGAAGGATCAAGATGAAACCTGACGCTAATACAAGCAGTGCTGAATCAGTCTAAAACACATGAGAATAATTTCTCTCTTCTTTGCAGAGATATCATGGACTTAGTACCTTAGTAGCTGCAAAGTGTTTCAAAACCCTTAAGTGGAAAATGGTGGGAGATGGGGAAAGTGAATATGAGAATTCATTTTAAGAAAAACATTGTTTTAAGAATTGTTTTTGAGCCAGTTCATAATAAATAAATATCCCATCCAGTAATCGATGTTGGTTTTTTTTTCAGTCCTGTAAGCTTTTCCTCTCAGTTGGATCGCTAGCTTAGGACAGGTCAGTAGTTCAAAATTTAAATCTGGAATAAGTGACAGGCAGAATTGTTTGTAGCTTTTTCCTAGTGCATCTTGGATTGCTCACATGGAACATACCAGTAAAAGGACCTGCTTTTTTAATGCCCTCAAAGCAACTGCACAAGCAATGTTAAAGTACAGTTGCATGACTAATTTGCTTCTGCATGCTTGTTCACAAATTTAGAAACTATACATCAATAAAAATTATAAACAAGCTATAAATGAATAGGGCTGGCCATTTACGGGTGCAGTTCTTCACATTGCACTTAAATCGCTGAAATCATCGTGCATTCAAGCTAAGGAGTTTTTTTCAGATCTGAACTTTTTATAATACAAGTCTTAAAAATTGTAAGGTTAAAGAACTAGGGAGACAGTATGTATTTAAGGCTGTCTACCAGGAGCCTATCAGGAGGAATAACTGCTGTATCTTGAAATGCAATTTTGTATTTAAATTGATCACACTCAAGGTCATGTTGGGTTTAGCTTCTTTACAGCAAAAAGAAAATCTTTTTAACAAATAAGCACAGTTAGGGAGGAAAGACAATTTTCTGCCAGTTTAAATGAGAAAAGTAGAAGACTCTTAAACTGGTATGTCATTCTAGGGATTATATGTGTTTTTATTACAGAAAATCTGGCCACCAGAAAAGTAGGTGGATTAGATCAGCATCTACAATCCTTTTTCATAGTGCTGCATACTGATAAGATTTTAAATGTTAAAATAAAAACTGAAAATACTGTGTTTATTTCACTGCAATCTGCTGTGTATCAGTAACTGTGGTGTAAAATTGATGAAATCAGATAGGATGAGGGATCTGCTGGATGTGATCGAAAATTTGTCATAGGAACAGGTTGCCCAGATGAAGCTGTGGATGCCCCATCCCTGGAGGTGTTCAAGGCCAGGCTGGATGAGGCTTTGAGCAACCTGGGCTGGTGGGAGGTGTCCCTGCCCAAGGCAGGGGGGTTGGAACTCGATGATCTTTAAGGTCCTTTCCAACCCAAACCATTCTATGATTCTATGAAGAGAGCAGGCTGGTGAAACGGGTGACTGCGGGGGGGACCCAGGTGGGTGTGGGGCACGCCGGGGTGGCAGTGTCCTGCAAACACAACGGTTCTGCTCGCAGACGTGAGCTGGCTGGTGGCGAGCCTTGCAGGTGTCTCCAGTCTTGCACCACCGTTAATCCATAACCCAGACAAGCCATCAGCGGCTGATTGAGAGGCACCTATAGCTGATCCTGCTCTATGGCCAGAGGGCTGTATAAAGCCCTGTGAGTTTCCTGACAATGTTTTCTATAACTTTTTCAGGCAGCGTTGCATATTCTGGCTGTATTCTGACTGCTGGAACGCACAGGTGCCAGGGTTATTAAGACAAGCTCAACCTGGCCCTTTACTTATTTAGCAAATTAGAATGGTTTCGATGTCTTTATTAGAGCTGGATAGCGCTTTCATTCCAAGGCATCACAGCATATTTCCAGTGTTTCTTCTAGCTCTTTCTAGATGTTAATGCTGATAAAGGTAACTGGCCATAAAATCTAGTTATCCCTACTGACCTGCTTCCATTCATGTCTGTAATCACCTTCTCGATTTCTGCAGATGATGATGATGTGGGTTAGCAAAAATGCTTAGGATAAAGTCAAAGGCTCTTCTGATTACAACTTCATGTATACCAAATTAAGAAGCTTACCTTCTGACACCTTCCAAGTATGTTGAGGAAATCAGATTTTGCTAGTTCATCCATCCTAGGAAAATAATGATCCTTATGAGAGCAAAGCAGAGACAATTTCCCAAAGTGAAACAGTATTCTCTAAATTGTTTGAGCTTTTTCTTGATGGGTAGTAAATAGCCAGTCTAACTGTTCAGCTTTTTAACAGCTTGGTTAGAACTATGCACAGTTTGGATACCATTTGCAAAGTCTAAAGTTATTGTGGTGTGGTTACAGTGAGAGAAAAAGATTAGTATAAATCAGCATTCATAACAATTGTTTGGTCTGTGTTAGTTTTTATAACATCTTAGGGCAAAAACCCAAATTACTATATTTTTTTCAAGAGTATCTAGGCCTTACTTATTCATTGTTGAGGGTTTTTTTTGTGAATATTTTCTTATTCGTGTTGTGATATTAGCTGGCCTCCAATGGCTGATTTCAGTAGATTAGCAAGAACTATTTGCTAACTTCTGTATTTTTCTCTTTACATAATTAGAACTATGGTGACTTGTCTTGTAAATTGCTAAGCAGACTGAGAGACTTTGCAAGTCTGGATTTTGTTGTAGGCTTCAACAAATGCTAATGCATTCAGCCTATATCAGAAGATACTCAGCATCATGCAAAATCATATTCCTGTTCTGTCAGTCTTCAGCGAGACGTGTTCAGTAGATTTCCTGGTCCAGCTCGGCTGAAATAAGCAAATGGACGTTGCTGTATACCCAGTGTTTTGAACAACATTTATGTTGTCAGGTGTGAACATGGGATCTCAAGCTTAGGGACTCAGGTGGGTGTTAAGCAGAAGGGTTCTCCTCTCATGAAATCTTCAGGTCATCATTCCTTTTGAGCTAAAGCAAATCCCCCATTCTAGCAACTCCCCTAGTTATGTGATTATGTGAAAGCAGAAATTCTCCCCTCCTCTCCCAGCGAGCTGGTCTAGTCCCCATGGCTGATTACAGCCTTTTATAACCTGTCCCTGAGTTAACTAGGCTCTAGACTGAGAAGGTAGATTTTAGCATGCTTTAACTCATGATTGTGTGTTTATTTATCAAAGATATTTTATAGGATTTGATATAATTAGTGTGTTCTCTTGAGTGCTTGGCTGACATATTTTTACCTTTTTGCACTTCTGTTACTAAAAATCTTTTTTTCTTCTTCTTCAGAAAAGAAGATACAGAGAGTTTAGGTGAGAAATTTGGAAAAAAGGTTAATCAACTCTCACAAGCCAGTCTTTGAACTCTACCAAAAACACTGCTACAGGGCTCCTATTATTTTATGGCAGTGAAGCTGTCAGAGTTTTCTCACTTAGTAATAAGGAGAAAGATTTGCTGCTGCGCTTTGCGTAACTCTTCACAGCAATGCAGACTAGCAATAAAATCTTATTTTTTTTTACTGGCCAGTTAATCTGTTCTAGAGGTGATTTTTCATTACTAGATTCACAAACAGCAAGCAGATCACACCTGCGACTATTACACGGGACACATACAACTTTTTCATACTCTGTCGCAGCTCCAGCACCTCATGGGAAAGTGTAGCACTGCCACCATCGTGACTTGAATTTTAGAAATCTTTTCCTCAGCCTTCAGCTGGATCTCTTGGACAGATTGAGACCAGAGCGCTGTTCCACTCCTGTTGTCATCCTACTCTTTGTAGTGCATTTTAGGAGGACAAACCCACTGATACTGCCTCAAGAACATGAGCAGGTGAGCAGGAAGATGACAACAGTTCACAGTTCCCTTGACTTATTTGAAAGACACTCAGAACAACTGGCAGCAGGATGTAACCAAAGTCCTGGTCCTTCCTACACCTTCTGAATCAGTTTTTATATCCAGCATCAAGCAAGAGCAAAAGCACCTTGAGTCACCTTCCTTTCTCTGGTCATCCAACACAGGCTTCAGCAGATCACACCCCCAATACATTCCTTTATTAATAACATTTTCCTATCTCTCAATTTAATGTTTGTCTTTCATACAAGAAAGCATGTTCCAGCTTAAATGATGCCTTTGGGATCATGCATGTTTCAAACAGAACCTTTCAGAAGGAATACAAACAAAATATACAAATGTACTCTTTTTAATTCTTAAAGTTCTGTAGGTATTCACTCTCAATATTTTGAAGCACAATTAAACTTTGAAAACACAAAAAAGATAGAGTATTTTTAATTCTGTAGCTGAAGCTTAAAACTTATAACTATGCAGTATGAACTATTTCAATTCCACCTGGTTATTTCTGTTACAAATTATGCCATAATGTCTTTGATCTTTTACATTTGTTGTAAGAAAAGGTCTTCATAGCCCTACACTGAAAGCTACAGTTAAAGCTGTATTTACTCGCAGTTGAGGTTGAATCAGAAAGCACCTCATCCAGAAAAATTCAAGAAATAAAAACAATAAATTAAGAGAAAAAAGGCTTATGCATTCCTTTCTACCATCATACTAGCTACAGTGCTACTAAAAATGAGCTGCAGTACTTCACAAAGCTTATGTTTCCATTTACCACAGAAATTATAAAGGGAACATAAACCCCAACTTTGAGTTTCCACTGAGATTTATGAAACTTTGAAAATGGTCTGGTGTGGTATCAGCTGATCAGCTCATCTGCCTTCTGTGAACTGGCAGAGACTTTCCCCTTAGTTCTGCTGATGTTTTCTGGTTCAGTTGAAGTTGTTACAGCTGCTATTTTGGCCAGCGTCCTCCAGAGCTGAACGCCTGAATCTGCAGAACTTCTGCTGAAGAGCCCTGTGCTGTCTTGCTCTCTGTAGAGGAGTTATCATAAAACTCTTTGATTTGATAGAAAATTCCCCAGTGACTTATACATCTACTTAATAGTTATCATTAGCAAACATGTCAGCAGGCTTTTCCTAACTCCGTATAAATGGCAGGAGACTGCATTTAGCAGCTCTTCTGTATTGGAGGTTTTGGCTTTGTCATAAAAGGGAATGAGGTAGACATGGGAATTTCAGATAGCAGTTACAAGTACCAAAAGCTGGTATTTTTCCTTTTAGTGTAGAAAATAATCTCTCTGAATTTCTAGGGTATTAAGAAAGTCTTTTTTTGTTGTTTTGTTTTGGTTTGTATTAATGGATAAGCCAGGGCAGATTTGTCACTGGTATCTCTGGGTTCAGTCTGGCTGAAGAGGGAAACATACAACAAAGATAAAACGTGTTGGTGCAGAAGAGGACTCAAAGTAATTTAGATTTTTTTTTTCTATTTAGAAAATAGGCAAAGAAAAGTGAAAATTATCAAAAGGAGTACTCCTTGGACATTTATTTTTCTCTCTGTATCAATTAATTTTTCCAGATCACCATGAATAATTCAAATAGACAGTTTACATGCTTTGCTTTATCCTTTTGCTATTTAAATGTAATTTCTCATAAGTGAGATTTAAAGCTTTAAAGACAAAAAAGAGTATTGGTTTAACTATGGATGTCTGATGAACATATTTTTTAATAGAAAAATCTCCATTTGGCTTGCTCCTAAAACCCGCTGAAGCTAACTTTTCATTACAAGAGCTTTATGCACATAACTAGAGGACTGAACACCTACTGAAGTTAATAGGAATCCTCTAATGAGCTTCATTGAATTCTAGCTAATAATTACTTATGTAAAATGCATGTATCTTTAATCAACTATGATTCTGATTTCTCCTTTCTTCTGAATTTTGATGTAATAAACTTGGCTTTTTGTAGGCACAGAAGCAACATGCAAGGCTGAACTGCTTAGTTTCGTTCTGAATCTAACCGGTCTCAGAATTTTTGTACACATATATTAATAATTTAGGTGGACTGTAACCATGACAATATTGATAGCATTTGTAGAATAAATAGGACACACGACTGCTTACCCAGCAAGAGTCAACATTTAGAATATTATCAGGGTATTTGCAATTCTCACATGTGAACAAGGCATTAGTTATTAATATTGTTCTTATATGAAAAGCTATTAGAGGTTAATTTTTTTTATTTGTTCTTTTCCTGTTATACATTTGTCTATCAATAGTCTCGGCCATTTAACGGTCAATGCCATGTATAAAAGGTTCAACCTGACAGTTGTCCTTTAAATTACAGTTCTTTAAATGCCAAAGTGTGTCTCTCTATTCAGTCCTTCTGGGGAGAATATTCACTGGGGAATTGTGTTGAGTTGATCTCAGATTCTTCTTAGGTGTTACATTTAAGCCGCAGAGAAATTTTATCATTCAGAGCAGTCAGGGCTGATTTTCACTACGTGGGAGCTCAGTGCAAAGCACTTCATATCTGATATGGAAATATTTGATTAAATTGCAACCGTATTATCTAAAAATATTGTCTGGAGTTCAGATCAGAGCAATCAGGTGCCCCGTCTTTTGCAAAACTTCCCATTCATTCCATTCATGCTGTTTTTTTGAAAAACTTTCCTCTCCTGTGTTTTATAGTCCAGAGCTTTCACTCATTTCAGTCAATACAAAGGTGCAACAGGGCTATAAAATGAGCTTTGTCAACAATCTGAGGACAGTGCAGACGGCTGCCGTCGCTTGCTGTGGCGCATATTTCAGATGAGTCAGATGAGAGCTCAAGTTCTACCGTACGCTAGCAATTTCTGGCAGGTGGGACAGATCATTGATGACCTTTATTGCTGGATGAAACTTAAGAGAATCAGATGCTATCAATATAATACTGGGTGAAGGGTTCCTCACTAGTCGTAGGACTCAATTTAGATAGATTGTTTTGGTTCTTTCACAGCTACATTGTGTAGCTGTGAAAGAAAGCTGTAGCTTTCTCTTTATTACCATTATTAGAACAGCAACAACAGCAAAATCAACGGGTATCTTTAAAAATTACATTGAAGTGGGCAATGTTAATGTTAGTCAAACTGCTGTTTCTAGATCTAGATATATATCTGCAGGTTTTCCTTCAGGACAGATGAAGATCAAAACTATACTGTTAAAATATCCCAAATATCAAAGACTGAAAACTCAGTAAATACAAATAAAAATAGTCTTGACCTAAAATAAGAAAAAGGAGACAGTTTCTATGGGCCACTAACAAATGGTGAACTTCAAAAAATGGCCATTTTCTGTCACACCTGCATGTTGGTTTTAACTCTGTGGTGCTTGAAATGCAACTGGAGGCAGTGCTGTAGAAGGAAGGAGTGGAGGCAGGGAAGAGGAGGGCTGGTCATCCCGGCATCATCTGGGCAAGATGCAACAGGGAAGGTGGTACCTGGTGGTTTTGTCCTGTTTGGACAGCATAGCCACCTTCACACTTCAAGGTACCACTGCTCCCTGGTCTCATCTGTCAGGTACTGGAACCTTTTGGGGAAAACACCTACAAATCAGTCTTTAATTAGCTGCAGCTCCCCTGGGGACAAAATCTCTCTAAGACCCAGGGAAGGATGCTGTTTAAACAATGGAAACCTGGGCATTCAAGTGAGCTATCTGTAAGCTGCCTTTGCAGCCCTAAGACACTTCTCACCTGCGTGAATATTCTTCCTGCAGCCTCCTCAACCTTCTTTAGCATCCTGTCTTGAATTACTCTCTACTGTTTTTTTTTCTTTTATTTTTTTTTCTTTTTTTCCTAAATGTGGACTGTTATGAAGAGGTTTGTGATAGGCAAATTTAAAAGTGCACAATTTCTACAGGTTTTGTAAAGTTGTAGCTATCTCCGTTCACACCGTCCTCTGAACTTGAAGTTGAATTTATACTGAACCTGGGGAAAAACCCCTGCAAAATATTTCTGTATTTTGCCTTCATCTCATCGAAATTAATTTCTTTTTCAATTTTGACAAAGTTTTGTTAGCTTCAGAAGGCAATGAAAAAGCAACGAAAAAAACATTTATTTAAGTGAAGTTTATTTGATGCTGCATTTCCCATCCAGAGATGGAAATGTAGCCCAGACTCTAAATGTGCTCTTTGCAATGTACAAGGATTTTACTGTGCTTTCATTAAAAAAAAAAAAGTGTAACCTTAACAGAGAAATGGAGGTAATAGACTAAGGAAGCAGTAGTAAAGGAAGAAAGTGCACTAGCTCAGAACAGAGACTGAGGATGCAGTCTGGTGTACAGCATCCTCTGCCTCCAAATACATAACACACAAAAAGATGGAGAAAGAATGCTGCCAGTTGGTGAAAGTGGTAGTTAATAGACTAAATCCTCTTTTTACACTAATTTACCCATATCACATCAGTGAACAACAGCATATTCTGTCTGGGAAAAATAAGACATTGTATGACAGGCATTAAAATTTAGTTTTAATTAAAAAAAATTGTTTAAATACCGCTTTTTGTATGAAGCACATTTTGTAACAGATAATATAATTAAATTATCTAGAGTCATGGAAATAAAAACATATGTGCTCAACAGATGACATTTTTAGTTTAAGTCTCTTCGTTTTATATAATAGCGAACAGCAGCAAATGCATCAACAACATTCCTCTAAGAGACAGGAGGTGGGGCAGCAATGGTAATACTGTGCCTCAGTGACCATTCACCTACAGCAGCAGATGTTGGCTGGAAATGTAAAGGATAATGAGACAATTTCCATACTCCCAAAAATGCAGATGAGAAAGATGAACATCTTTACATGTATCCAAATGTGTACTACATGATCACATGGATTCTTGACAAGGCAACCAACTGTTAGGAAATTCAGTCAGAAAACAGAAAATGAATTATTCAACACAATCTGAATGGGTTTTTCTTTGAAGGGTGAGACTCATTTCTGCTGCGTTACACAAAGAACCTTGCTGGGGGTTTTGTGGGTTTTTTGCTGTTTGTTTATTTTGGGGTTTGGGTGGGTTGGGTTTTTTTTTTGTTCAGCTGTCAAACCAATTACACAGACAATAAAACTAGTTGAATATTTTTATTTCTTGTCACCAAGATTAAAATCCAGAAAACTGAATGGAACCCATTTCCTCCAGACTGGAGAAATCTTATTTTTGATCCTCCAAACTGAAGTGTCTTGGTGGCATTGAGTTATTAGTTTGCTGTTTCTGAAGTGCTTGAGTTTTCAGGTGCACACTGGTAGGTCAGGGGGATGGAGAATTAGATTCTCAGTGGTGTTACTGCCAGGGCTTCTCCTCATATCAGACAGCCCAGGGAGGGAGGAGATGCTGAGGAGATCCTTTCTCTACCTGAGAGGACTTGAACCTCTACGATCCTCCTTCTGAGGAGCACTTCCACACCATGGCAGGGATGACTCCGGGCGGATCCTCAGTCTCTCCAGACAGAGATGTAGGCTCCAGCAGTCCAAACAGTTTCCAGTAGCAAAAAAAACATAACCCCAAGACTAATTCTATAGATGGAAACAGTGTTTCCTTTTCAGGATCATTCCTCCTATTCTGGATGCTCATTTGTAAGATTGAGGATTTGCTGTGAAGAGAGGCAAAACCAGAGACCTGGACCTACCAGCAGAAGTTCTTATCTGAAATTAACTCTGCCCTAAACACATTTAAACTACACAAATTTCAATGACCTCCTAAATTTTGCTTCTGGGGCAGTAGCAACTAGAGCAGCAGTCCTTGATAGTACAATTCTTCAGGAGATGAGGATCCAAAATGCAATCTGAAGACAGTGGTTGCTCCTAGACCCTGATGAATCCTGAGAGAGCTCCTTGGACTGAGCCCACTGCTTGTTCTTGGGGAACACATCCCCTCTTTTCTCCCTGCAAGAACAATAGAGCGGAAACTCTGCTAGGAGCTTGCCATGGAGTTTTCATTTCCCCATACAGGATTTTTCTGTACAGGACTAATCTGGACAGTTAATGTTTCTTAACTGAGCTTTAACATAGGTTCAAAAGCATATGCATGCTCTCGTGGGTGGAATAGCAGGCTACTGGAGGATATGGAATATTTCCTCAACGGAGGCATTTACCAAAGCCTCTGCAGGACTTCCATGAATCCACGAAAGCCAAGTCTCCTGAAAATTTTCATGCTAATTTATATAAATGTTTTAAAAAAGGAGTCATGGAATTCCATACCTCATATACATTAATTTTCCATCCGACAGAATAAATTTGGCCATCTTGTACTGCAGTGAAAACCACCTCTGTGAGCAGAGTGTGACTGAACAAGAACTAGCATAATGGAAAGTTTCATTTCCAAAATATAATAAAGTTGCAGGAGTAGTGAAGGAAGGGAACATTACTTGCACTTATGGTACACTCATTTATGCCTTTACAAATATGAATTTATGTTTTGCTTTTATGCTGCTATTTGTATAATTTAAATCTACCATGGCATTTGAAACTGGATTAAAATGTTTCTTTTGTTTCTGCTTTTGAGTCTTTTACAGAATAAATTATGTTCTAATATTGCTATTATAAATGTTTACGATGAATAAGACTATGCATGGGCCTAGTCCAAGTCCCACTTAACTCAGCAGAAAGATTCCTTTGATATTGATGGAAGCTGGATCACACGATCGATATGTCTTGCTGTTTATATACATTAGTGTACAAAACTGTTAATGCCCTACAAATTAACAAAGATACTATTGCCAGCTGAATTTCCAGTGTACATGTATTACCTAAAACAAGTAGTTCCATGAGCAGTGCAATTGATGAAGCCCAATTTTCTATGATTCATATTTGAGGGTGAATTTCTATGGGAATTCTCTTATGCCTAGCCATGATTGCATTCACACTGCAGCCTTGCCCACTGGGAGAGCAACGTGTGAGTCCCCCTCCCCTCCCTGACCACTTACATTAATGAGATGGAACAGGTTGCCCAGAGAAGCTGTGGATTCCCCATCCCTGGAGGGGTTCAAGGCCAGGCTGGATGAGGCTTTGAGCAACCTGGGCTGCTGGGAGGTGTCCCTGCCCATGGCAGGGGGGTTGGAACTCGATGATCTTTAAGGTCCTTTCCAGCCCAAACCATTCTATGATTCTATGATTCTATAAAATGAACACAATGAGCCTTCTAGCTCTCTGTTGAATTTGGTTAAAAGTAGCCAACAGGTTTACTAGAGTTGGCAGATTGGTGACATAAATCTTACAAATGTTACATTTTTTCTAAAAAAAATTCTACAGTTGCAAGCCACATTTCTGGGGAAACTGGACTAAAAGTAAAGGAATGCGCACACTGGACTTTGTCTCATCAGACATTGATAATATGCTGAAGGAACAGTTAATAAGAAACCACAAATGTAGATTTAAAAGGAGTAAGAATTAATCTAGGTTTTAATAAGCAGCACAGAAAGCTGGGTTATCCCTGCAAGCACAGCTCGGCACAGCGTAACCTCATGGCTTCCCAGGGGAGGCAGATCGACCCAGGGAGAGCCCAATGCTTCCTAGCGTACAGGTGGTTTGGAAATCCCTAGGGTACTGCTACATGCCTTTGGGAGCAGGTGACTCCCCCAAGAATTAAGACTTGCATTGTAAGCCAGAGCGGAAAGGTAACAGACCTCAGCTTGGTTTTTCTCTGCGCATTTTGGTAAGCAAAAGAGGGAATGATCTTATTTCATTCCTGGGGAATGCACTTCTCAGAACAAGGGAAAAGTCCTTAAGTGAGCCAGAGGAGAGAAAGGAAGAATTCATTGTGTCAGACCTTGTGGTCTTTTTTTCATTCTTCATTCTTTCCATCCTCCAAGTCTGCATTTTCAAAAAGATTTTTGCAGATGTAATAGTAAGCACACTGGGTCAAACTGACCATTGGAATTGACTTTGCTTCAGTTATTCTGGGAGGAATTTGATCCTTGCAGTTTTTTAAATGACTTGCATTAATAATTAATAATTGACAACAGATTATAACATTTCACAATTGTAAAAGCCTTAATTCCTACATATTTCCCTGTTATGGAACAGAGTAAATAATATTGAAATCAATGTATTTTAGGTGGAATCAGTACTGGTATTCAAACTTAACACTGCATAGTTCTTTTCATTACATTTGCCTATAGTTTTGCCAATGTCAACAATCTGAAATGAAAATTTCTACATTTATCCTCTGTTCTCTTCTCAAAAATGAATGTTTTGTGAAGTTCTACCATCTCCATTGAGATTATTATGAAAGACAGAAAGGACAGTCCTGAAATAAGATAGATGAATGTACTGATCTGAGGAACATTCAGGCAGAATCGTCCCAACTGTAAACCTTTAAGAACATCACTTGTACATCCTCAGTAGAGTTTGTTGAAGGCTTACTGATAAAGGTCTCAAAACTTCTCATTTGTACTTTCTGATGAAACTCTCCTAGTGACTGGCATTAATTTTGTGCAGATGACATTGTGTAACCTTTGTTTGTCTCATTTGTGTACCTAATTTATGCCCTATTCCTCTCTGCCATTTAGGGCTTGAGATAGATGCTGGATGAAGCAAAAGAACCAGAAAGAAAGAAATGTTCTCTTTTACTTCTCTTAATCAAAGTGAGACTCGCAAAAGCTTTACTATGCCAGGAACTTTTGTGCACTGGAGAACAAGACTGTTATAGTGCATATGTTCAAATAGGTCAAATCAAAGTTATTTTAANAAAAAAAACATAACCCCAAGACTAATTCTATAGATGGAAACAGTGTTTCCTTTTCAGGATCATTCCTCCTATTCTGGATGCTCATTTGTAAGATTGAGGATTTGCTGTGAAGAGAGGCAAAACCAGAGACCTGGACCTACCAGCAGAAGTTCTTATCTGAAATTAACTCTGCCCTAAACACATTTAAACTACACAAATTTCAATGACCTCCTAAATTTTGCTTCTGGGGCAGTAGCAACTAGAGCAGCAGTCCTTGATAGTACAATTCTTCAGGAGATGAGGATCCAAAATGCAATCTGAAGACAGTGGTTGCTCCTAGACCCTGATGAATCCTGAGAGAGCTCCTTGGACTGAGCCCACTGCTTGTTCTTGGGGAACACATCCCCTCTTTTCTCCCTGCAAGAACAATAGAGCGGAAACTCTGCTAGGAGCTTGCCATGGAGTTTTCATTTCCCCATACAGGATTTTTCTGTACAGGACTAATCTGGACAGTTAATGTTTCTTAACTGAGCTTTAACATAGGTTCAAAAGCATATGCATGCTCTCGTGGGTGGAATAGCAGGCTACTGGAGGATATGGAATATTTCCTCAACGGAGGCATTTACCAAAGCCTCTGCAGGACTTCCATGAATCCACGAAAGCCAAGTCTCCTGAAAATTTTCATGCTAATTTATATAAATGTTTTAAAAAAGGAGTCATGGAATTCCATACCTCATATACATTAATTTTCCATCCGACAGAATAAATTTGGCCATCTTGTACTGCAGTGAAAACCACCTCTGTGAGCAGAGTGTGACTGAACAAGAACTAGCATAATGGAAAGTTTCATTTCCAAAATATAATAAAGTTGCAGGAATAGTGAAGGAAGGGAACATTACTTACACTTATGGTACACTCATTTATGCCTTTACAAATATGAATTTATGTTTTGCTTTTATGCTGCTATTTGTATAATTTAAATCTACCATGGCATTTGAAACTGGATTAAAATGTTTCTTTTGTTTCTGCTTTTGAGTCTTTTACAGAATAAATTATGTTCTAATATTGCTATTATAAATGTTTACGATGAATAAGACTATGCATGGGCCTAGTCCAAGTCCCACTTAACTCAGCAGAAAGATTCCTTTGATATTGATGGAAGCTGGATCACACGATCGATATGTCTTGCTGTTTATATACATTAGTGTACAAAACTGTTAATGCCCTATAAATTAACAAAGATACTATTGCCAGCTGAATTTCCAGTGTACATGTATTACCTAAAACAAGTAGTTCCATGAGCAGTGCAATTGATGAAGCCCAATTTTCTATGATTCATATTTGAGGGTGAATTTCTATGGGAATTCTCTTATGCCTAGCCATGATTGCATTCACACTGCAGCCTTGCCCACCGGGAGAGCAACGTGTGAGTCCCCTTCACCTCCCTGACCACTTACATTAATGAGATGGAACAGGCTTCCCAGAGAAGCTGTGGATGCCCCATCCCTGGAGGGGTTCAAGGCCAGGCTGAATGAGGCTTTGAGCAACCTGGGCTGGTGGGAGGTGTCCCTGCCTATGTCAGGGGGGTTGGAACTTGATGATCTTTAAGGTCCCTTCTAAACCAAACCATTCTGTGATTCTATGATTCTATAAAATGAACACAGATGAGCCTTCTAGCTCTCTGTTGAATTTGGTTAAAAGTAGCCAACAGGTTTACTAGGGCTGGCAGATTGGTGACACAAATTTTACAAATGTTACATTTTTTCTAAAAAAAATTCTACAGTTGCAAGCCACATTTCTGGGGAAACTGGACTAAAAGTAAAGGAATGCGCACACTGGACTTTGTCTCATCAGACATTGATAATATGCTGAAAGAACAGTTAATAAGAAACCACAAATGTAGATTTAAAAGGAGTAAGAATTAATCTAGGTTTTAATAAGCAGCACAGAAAGCTGGGTTATCCCCGCAAGCACAGCTCGGCACAGCATAACCTCATGGCTTCCCAGGGGAGGCAGATCAACCCAGGGAGAGCCCAATGCTTCCCAGCGTACAGGCGATTTGGAAATCCTTAGGGTACTGCTACATGCCTTTGGGAGCAGGTGACTCCCCCAAGAATTAAGACTTGCATTGTAAGCCAGAGCGGAAAGGTAACAGACCTCAGCTTGGTTTTTCTCTGCGCATTTTGGTAAGCAAAAGAGGGAATGATCTTATTTCATTCCTGGGGAATGCACTTCTCAGAACAAGGGAAAAGTCCTTAAGTGAGCCAGAGGAGAGAAAGGAAGAATTCATTGTGTCAGACCTTGTGGTCTTTTTTTCATTCTTCATTCTTTCCATCCTCCAAGTCTGCATTTTCAAAAAGATTTTTGCAGATGTAATAGTAAGCACACTGGGTCAAACTGACCATTGGAATTGACTTTGCTTCAGTTATTCTGGGAGGAATTTGATCCTTGCAGTTTTTTAAATGACTTGCATTAATAATTAATAATTGACAACAGATTATAACATTTCACAATTGTAAAAGCCTTAATTCCTACATATTTCCCTGTTATGGAACAGAGTAAATAATATTGAAATCAATGTATTTTAGGTGGAATCAGTACTGGTATTCAAACTTAACACTGCATAGTTCTTTTCATTACATTTGCCTATAGTTTTGCCAATGTCAACAATCTGAAATGAAAATTTCTACATTTATCCTCTGTTCTCTTCTCAAAAATGAATGTTTTGTAAAGTTCTACCATCTCCATTGAGATTATTACGAAAGACAGAAAGGACAGTCCTGAAATAAGATAGATGAATGTACTGATCTGAGGAACATTCAGGCAGAATCGTCCCAACTGTAAACCTTTAAGAACATCACTTGTACATCCTCAGTAGAGTTTGTTGAAGGCTTACTGATAAAGGTCTCAAAACTTCTCATTTGTACTTTCTGATGAAACTCTTCTAGTGACTGGCATTAATTCTGTACAGATGACATTGTGTAACCTTTGTTTGTCTCATTTGTGTACCTAATTTATGCCCTATTCCTCTCTGCCATTTAGGGCTTGAGATAGATGCTGGATGAAGCAAAAGAACCAGAAATAAAGAAATTTTCTCTTTTACTTCTCTTAATCAAAGTGAGACTCGCAAAAGCTTTACTTTGCCAGGAACTTTTGTGCACTGGAGAACAAGACTGTTATAGTGCATATGTTCAAATAGGTCAAATCAAAGTTATTTTAATCATGACATTTTATCTTTTTTTTTACTTCAGTATTCTTTTAGGACCATTTTAGTTTGAAATTGAGTGTATCTGATTGCTCTATGATCTACTGCTTCAGTTAACAGAACACAGTTTACCTGTGACATACATTATTTGATAAATTAATTGTTGTTCTCTAAAGGATGTTAGGACTCATGATGCTCTTGGGAAGAAAACTTTCTGTTTATCTGCTCAAGAAGACAATTTTTCGAAACTCTAAGTACATCAGCATTTTTCTTGAAAATCTGTTGCTGGACGTAAAATGTAACATGTAGAATGTCATATGCTGAGTGTGGTGGTTTATTGTTCATCTAGTGATGTATCCTCTTATGAAATTGCTGCTGTATTTTTGTAACTCTGTATCCATCCTGATGCAGACTTCCTCTCAGATTATGTTGTTGTGTGTTGTTTCCACAAGATGAATGTCTAAACAGTTTGAAATCAATACTGCATGCTCTTCCATGTAGGTGGTATCCAAAAATCTCTTCCAAATTTAGCTATGTGTTTTGTAGCACCTGTTTCACAAGTTCTTAGCTCCTGCTTTCCTTATGGAAGTATTAACATTTAGTTCAGGAGGAATAACATCCGCTCCTGTATTTGTTGATAGTCCCACACAGCATCAACAGCTATACCAACAGAAGAAACAAACAGTGTCTACTTCCTTCATCAGAACAGACGAGCAGGACATACTGCTCCACAGAAGTTCCACAGAGGTCAACAGCCAGCTGAACATGAGCCAGCAGTGTGCCCAGGTGGCCAGGAAGGCCAACGGCATCCTGGCCTGGATCAGCAATAGTGTGGCCAGCAGGAGTAGGGGAGTGATTGTGCCCCTGTACTCGGCACTGGTGAGGCCACACCTTGAATCCTGGGGTCAGTTTTGGGCCCCTCACCACAAGAAGGATATTGNCTTCACCGAAAGAGTGTTCAGGCATTGTAACAGGCTGCCCAGGGAAGTGGTGGAGTCACCATCCCTGGAGGTGTTTAGGAAATGTGTAGATGTGGTGCTGGGGGACATGGTTTAGTAGCTTAGGGGGTGTTGGGTTGACAGTTGGACTTGATGATCCTTGAGGTCTTTTCCAACCTTAATGATTCTATGATTCTTGTCTTGATGCTGGGGCTGTTTCTATTAAACTGAAGAGTAATTACACTTACCGCTCTGGGTAAAGTGAACAGAATACAAAACTCTGTGTTCCAGGTAAAAGCATCAGGACACGGAGGAATGGTTTGCAGACTATGGATCGCATAGGTGCATTATGGAATCCTCAGCAACTTTTTTTTCTTGCAGCGTACCATGCAGCTGACTTGGAAAAGGTGAGGGTTGGCCGGTGAATTTGTCCACAGTCTACATCTGCTGCTGCGGGGCCACTGCAGCTCCGGTCTGCGTTGCAGAGTGCTTCATTTGCTACAGCTTGGTCAGGCTGGGAAGGATCTATTATTAGCCACTGACAGTGTACTGAGCTGCAGCATTTGAGCCTTAGCAGTTAACCATGTTAACAGAGAACTGCAACCCTGACCAGGGCACAGGCCTGCACACATGAATGTTTGTGCCCTGCTATTGTGACCACTCACATGATCAGAAGAATTGATGTGGAAATTATCAGTTCAATGTCTATCTTCTGCATATGACATGCTCACAATGCAGTAGTGGCTACAAATTAAGTCTTCTGATTTTTTATTACAGTATTTCACAATAAATGTATATTATGTCCCTAGGCAAACCCTGACTTATGAGATGTTTNAGGGAAATTTAAGTTTTGCTGGTACCTACTGGATCGTCATTGAACAGCCTGTCAGTCATTGCTATTTAAAAGCAGAACTGCACTAACAATTACCAGTGATCCTGCAATTGTTCCTGCAAATGTAGCATTTTTATTAAACATTTTAAAGCACTTTACAAAAGATGTCAGGATAATAATATCTTGGTTAATCATGGAACCGAGAAAGAGCAAGAAACTGAGGAAGCATCAAAACCCAATGATTTTCTTAATGTTACCAGGTGGGTAACACCGGTAGCACATGCTCCCACTGTAGGGCAAGAAGGGACAAAGAGGCAGGTACCTGTGCTGATTTTGCTTTACAGCCCAGTGAAAAGTTAAAAGCTGGACAATGTGTCCTTAGCCTATGGAGGAAAGAAGCAGCACATGTGCTACCTCTTTCTCCCCCTCTCATCTCATGATGAAAACCTGGAAAAAGTGTTCTGTACTTGCACGTTAAAGGCATAATCTAGCCCTCAGCATATGGTCTGAATTGGAAATACTTTGCTGAAGCAATATTAGATTCTCAGGTAAAGTTAGTTTACTTCTTTCTTTTTTTTCTTTTCCACTTTCCATTCACATCTTAAAAAATCCCTAAATTCTTGATGTTGAATGTACAACCATAATTTACTATTAAAATTCCTGTATGCTTGAACTGGTAGTAATTTTTTCCACTATTATGAATCTCAGTTTGGCACAACTTGACTCAATATATTCTATTTTGTTCTAGGTCCTCATTGCCTGAGCAGCTGAACTTCAGCTCTGATTCAGAAAGAAATGAGGAGTGCAAAGGCAACTGCTCTCAAGTCTTTGCCAAGTAAAGCGAGATAGAAGTTTTATCAGAGTAAGAAATTCAGGATTTGACCCCCTGAGTACATTTTATTTTCAAAGCAGGTTCCCAGAAGCCACACAGAAAAAGGAAACAAAGCTAAAATTGGGACAAGGTCAACTGGATATAGAAGTGACTGTAACAAACCTCAAATAGTTCTGTTATTTTTGTTTCAACTGAAGTTCACAGAATTTTTATTAAGAGTCTAACCTAGATATTTATACAGGAATCAGAAAGAACAACTGTTTAATGACTGCCTGGTGGGAAGGTTATATTCATAACTGGTGTTGACTTCCTACTTGACGCTGACAGATACTATTATTGCTTTAAATATTGAAAGACTGAGAAGTCTCCTTCTACTAAGGGTATAACATACTAGAAAGTAAGAGACTTGGAGAAATATTTTGAGCATGTTTTGTAACGATTCTTTGCTTGGAAATATATATTATATACACATATAAACACAGAGAAACACATGTATTCTGTCTGAATAAGGCACAATTCTTTTCCATTGCAAGGGCTTTACAACCAATGTGAGTAGGAGAAGGGGCAGGTCTTATTTAAACATGATACAAATGCAGACAGTGCATATTTTCCAAGCAGAAATGCATTACTTCAAATCAGTCGATAGAGCTACTTCATCTCAATTAAAGAAGAAGACGTTCTTTTTACTTTAGACACTCATTTTCTAAAGTAAAGTTATTGTATCATAGATGGTCCAAATACTTGCATACCCATGGTCTCCTCATGTGGGAATCCTCCCCCCCAAAAAAAACCCCACCCCAACAAACAAAACACACCACCCTCAGCAACATTAGGTATCAGATAATGTAAGTGACAGAGGTACTCAACTTAGAATTTCCTCTGTTGCTAAGAACAGAAATTACTGTTAGAGGTTTCTCTGAGAAGGTATCTACAAATCAGAATGCATTTTCTGTCCAATCTAAAATAGCTTAAATTTATTTTTTCTCCTTCAGGGCATGTTACATTAATATGAGAAATGCTGAAGATCCTGCCTGTGTTGTTCTTTATTTAGGAATTTTAGATCTGGGAAGATTTAATTTAGATCATTTCTAGATTTTGCTGCCAGTATGAATTTACAAAGAACATTCTGTCATTCTGGCTTTCATTTTTGTGATGATTTTATATTCTATTTTTCATTGGTGCAATACCTTTTTTTCTTATATGTGCACTTAAGTAAATATTAAGCAAATATATAAAATACATAAAAAGAATATTGGGAAGATAGGTATACTGTGTATGCTTGCATTGAAGGCTGTTGTCCATTCTTCTGAAAGACGACACTTGAGAGTTCATGTGACATGGAAAATACAAGTTTTAAATAGTGATACAGCTAAAACGTAAAACTCAGCCAAGGGAAGCAACATTCCTTCCAAACTGTTTTCAATAGTTGCAAACTGCCAAATCCTTTAACAACAGAATTAAGCCTAACTGACAGCTGAAGAAAAGTGCACCTGATACTTGCAGATAAACATGTATCATTTTCAGTGTCATAAAAAGGTAGGCTAGACCTAACCTTCAGCCTGGATTCACAATGTCATGGTACAAAGGGAAATAAAGTTTCTTTTTGCTCTATCTTGGTCATTATCATGCTGGCTGAGCCAGGAGCTGGCTCTAAGGTTTTCTTAAAAATGGGACCAAAAAGGCAATTTAACAGCATCCTAATTGCAAAAATCCCACAATAGTCTTCGTACTTTGTGAATAGTCCTAATGACCCTGAAAAGACAGGTCACATTTAGAGCATGTCAGCAGGGCTGCTCTTATTCTTAAAATCATGAACCTGTTAAATTTGTTAAGAAATTATGGTCCTTATTGAATAATTAGTGAAAGCTCTTGGTCCTCATTGCTTAAAATCCCAGTAATGTGCAAAGGTGGGGAAGAAGAGATGGGCTGTTTTTTCCATTTTACAAAGGGTAAACTTAGGGGCAAGAAGATCGAGAGTCCTGCCTAAGGCTGGGCAGGGAACCCTTGGCCAAGCCCTGAACCCTTAAGTTCCATCTGAGTACTTTAACCTCCCAGCTATAATTTTAGTTTCCCTGAAAAACCTGTTTAATTGCTAATTTGATGTAATGACAGCTGACTGAAGGATAATCTTCAGGTAATTTAAGAAGAAAGGATTTTTCTGCTGTCCACCTTAAAAGAGCAGGGGTAAATTAAACAATTAGAACTGGTTACAAAGGTAAGCTGAAAGCTAAACATAATAAGACACTGTTTTCAGCATTTCAAAAGAACTAAATACAACACATCAGCAGCTTCAAAAGCCTTTTGAACAAGTGCACTCAGAAACAACTAACTAGCAAACAAAGCTATAATGAAGACCACAGTGTGGTCAGTGAACTTTTGACATGTCCACTCTATAAAATGTAGACCTCTAGAAATATTCCTCACATTTGAGTGAGTAGAAAAGAGGCGAATTTAGCAACAGAGGCTATGGATGGGGTATGATGATTTTTACAAGGTTTCATAGATGAGAATCTCTTTTAAAAAAGAAGTATATTGCTTATGTATTGTTGAAAGGATTTGATTTTCCCTAAATTTTTAGAGGATCAAGAATAAGAAAGTGATCAGAATCTCAGAGGCCAATGAGATCATTTTATCACATTACTTTCTATTTAAGTGAACTTTGATTCTTTTCAAGCAGTACAGAAACTGCTTATAAAACATTCCATATCATGGGATAGCTATTCTATATCCTACCATGTATCATCATTTCTAGGTAATGAAGCTGATTCTATTGGATAGTTAGATTATCCTAGTCTAATAGTGTGGGTCAAGTCTTAGATGAACATGAATGTCCTTTGAAAATAAAAATATTTTTTGTTGTTTTTAGCTATTGATTTAATGTAACTATGCACAAGAAGGTTTATAGGAGAAAAACTACTTCAACCTCAATAATAACAAAAGTTATAAGAAATGGGCAGGTAAACGTCTCATTATTTTTGGGGAATGTCAGAGCAGAATCAGTACAGTTTCAGTGAACATGCTGTTGGGCTGTTTTCTTTCTCATTTTATACCTTCAGTAGGAAACCTTCACAGTTAATGCAGGATTGAAAAAATGCCAGATGAGAATATCAATTATTAAAAAGAATAAGGCATCAAAGTTTCTTCTAATAGGATTGAAATAGCTGTGCACACAAAATCTACTATAAATTGCACTAACAAAGTTGATTTTCTAGGTTTTGATTCAGGAAAGTGATTAAGCACATGCTTAATGTTAGCTTTCCTGAACAGGAGGCCTTTAAAGATTAATATGCACCTCTGAAGGTGGGATACAGGATAGGCTCCCAAATAAAACAGGGCAGAAGCTATGAACAGGTCTCCAACAGTCTCTTTTGTATCTCCAGACCCACTAAAAGAGGCCCAAGAGCTGCAGCTCTGCCTGGTTTCAGCTCACGACAAGTACAATCTTGCCTTTTTCTTCTTTGCTCTTGAATAGTTCTGAATCGGCACAGAACTCAGAACAGTGTTGCTTGTACTATCTGAATATGCTCATAGTTTTAATCAATTTTGTCAGAAGTTTGAACTGTTTCAGCATTTCTGTTTTATTGTATCCTTCTTTAGAATTGCATAATTTAAATACTCTATTCATTTGACCTCTGAACATCTTTTTTTGGATGTTGCATGGATTCCAAAAATAGGAAAGATATTGTGTACGCTTATAACGTCAGAACAGATCTGTTCAGCATATTTTTTCATTAAGAATGGATCTGTCGTGCAATTTTCAGGGCAATTACTGCAATAGAAGCCCTTGTTGATTTTTCTCAAGTTTTTTTCCCACTTGATTTCCTGTTTATAAATTTAAATTGCCTTTTTTTGTGATGTCATGGTTCTCATTAAACCTTCACAGGATTAAGACCTGTTGGTATGAAATATAAAAAATTACGATGTTGATATAAAATATGACATGCTGATACAAAATGCAAACTATGGGCAACATATTTCAGGTCCCAATAGCTAAAAATACAAATGTAGCAGTAAATGAGAGGAAAAAGAGGAGGAAAAGGAATGAAGATTAGAGAGCAAATCAAAGACGATAAAATAGGTTTGAAAGGACAATGCCTTTCCTTGCTGGCATCTATGGATCAAACCTAAAACAAGCTCAGCAGTCATTCTGACAGAGATAAACATTTAATTCACAATGACAAATATAATGATTTGTTTTTTTGTTGTTGAGATTGATCCACAACAGATAACAGTGCCCTCCCCAAATTATCCACCATGGGAATGTATTCAGTGCGTTTTTAAATTCACTTATGGGTCACAAATAATTTGCACAAGTATCAATTATTAAATATTTAAACTATGAGCTGGTTTGCTTAGTTGAGTAAGCATAATAAATCATACATTATTCATGTTACCTGAATGGATGAGCATGCTAGCAGGTTTTAATAAAATAACAAATGATCTAAAATCTACTTCTATGAGCTCAAGCCTGCATTTTTTTAAGTTCAGCAAACATATAGGTCAGTAAATGTCAATTTCCAAATATTCACAGAAAATATGTGCTGGAGCTTTTTAATTTATTTTTATTTATTTATTTTTAAACATGTGTGATGGAATATTTGTAGAGTTTTTGCAACAAAATTCTGCCAAGCTTTCATTTGCTACATAATGTATCTTTTTGCATGATCACTGTATTAGGTGTAAGCTCAAAGTCACTTATGGGGGAAAAAATACAATGATGAAACAAAAAAGAAAACCAGAACACACAGAAGATATGAACAACTTCATAGGCTTTTAATGATACTTTGAAAAAAACAATAAGCAAACTAAATTGTTTGGACTGATACTGTATTTTGCTGAAGGTGGAAATAAATTAAGGACAGAGAAATTCAGCAAAAGTGAGAAGCTGCTACAGCCTTTGAATCACCAACAATCTGAACTATGTAATTAATGAAAAATATGTATGCATTTCTGTGGAATGTAAGGACTGAAATGAATGAAAAAAGTGTGGAAGAAAATCTATGGCAAAAGTTTTTGGGTTTTTTTTTCCATGAAAAGTTGTGATTTATGGAAGAGGGGTTTTTTTATCATTGCTCTTTTAAGCAGAAAATATTTTTCCTTTAGTGTAAAACTGCTGAAGAGTGGACAGAAATGCACAAAGGCTAGGAGACCTAGAGACTCCTAATCATAATTCAGAGCACATAAATGTGACACTAGCTTTGACTCTCCAGTACTGCTGTTTCATGGCTGCCTTAAGCTGATCTAAAGCTGCTCCCCTGGAAAGGAGCAGTCCCGCCTCTCCCCTCTCCATCCCATCCAGAACTGCTCATTCCTGACCTCTCCCTTGCAGACTTATGCAGTCATGGGGAGATCAGGTCAAAACACTGATGTTGCTTAAAACTAGCAATGTTTTGTCAGGGTTAACTTTAAACTGATTTACCTTGGTAAGAGAAAAAAAGTAGCAGAAATATGGTGAAAGCTGGACCATGCCTCTCAGCATCAGGCTGCTTTTAGATCAGCTTAAATTCATCATGAAATTGAACTTCAACAAGACGCCTAAAAAAGATGATCTGAACAGACAGACTTTGGTTTCCTCACTTTAGTAAAAAATGCTGATAATATGAAATTCCTCAGCCAACTCTGACTTGGGCTTTTATCCACTTTTCTTGCCTAGTAATGTTTAATGTCAAGGAATATACAGAATGTTTTTGAATTGTAGTTTCTGCTACATCTGTTGAACATAAGTTCCAGAGTGATATTTACCTCTTACTTCCTCTGCTATAATCCGTTTTCAATCACTCAGTTTACCATGGTGCTGCACTTTACATCATTAGTAGATATTACTGTTAAGACTTACATTGATATATATTTTTTCCTACTTAGATCAGAAATCATAATTTCCTCTTTCTTGTCTTTGACACACTTATCCCCTCCTCTGCATTAACACATGGGCTCCCTGTTCTTCAACCCCTCCAGCACAGTGTCCTGCTCTTCCCACTCAAGACTTCCTCCCACATTGTTTCTCCCACTCATTTCTTCAGATCAGGTTTAAGATCTTGCCTCTGCTTCCTGTCACGTTAAGATGCTAGCATTTATCAACCCCCCGTTAACATTTTGGAACTGATCAAACCAGCTTTACTGTTTCTTGATACTTCCCTGTTTGCAACCCCGTGCTACAAGGGACTTGCTTAATTTTTTTTACATGGTATGGTATTTAGTACAGTGAAATCTTAGCCTATGACTGAGTTTGTGGGTGCTATGGTAAGAGGAATAAATTATAAAAAGAATAATAATTAGTAATTTACGAGTATAAAAATAATACACCATGACTGAACTCAAATTCTTTTATTATTGCTTTAGTACTAAATTTGGGACCAGACAGATTTTAGTCCTTTAGTCCTAAATCCTTTAGTTCTTAGTTTAATGCTTTTCCAAATTAAAAATCTCTTTATGTGTTTAAAAATCTCTTTATCCTTTTAATAAAAATATTGCAACAATACTAAAATGTTGGTAGAGGTTCTGTATTTTAATGTTGTGAACAATGGAGGATGCATTTTGGGATAAAAGTCACTGGATGGCACATGAAGAAAAGATGTTTTCTTCCACTTCTCTTGGTACAGCCCTTAGTCACAGCACAGGAATGGCTATGGAAGTTGCTGCTGGCATTATTATGGTAGGACTTCTAATTACTTGTTAGATTTATAGAAAGATCAAGTTATCCAAGAGCAAAAATGTAACTAATTGCAAATTTTAAGTAGATGTGTGAATGAAGAAGAAACACTGTTTTTCCAGTCTAGAATAATTTTTCCAGCCTGAACTCGTGTTTAATTTGTGCAGCCCTCTGTGTGTGTACATGCGTTGGGGTGATGTTTGGTGTAGAAGCCCCCTTGCTCAACTGAGAATTTGTAGGAGAAGCTAGACACAGCAGCAGTAGTCTAACAGGATGTTCCTTCATCAGTGACGCCATCAGAAAAAGTTGCTGTGTGACCTCAACGTTTGTGCAAAGTCTTGCCCCCAGGAATAGCATACACTATGAAATAATTTGTGTTTATCCTTCTGCAGCACTGCCACTTCCCCAGTTCAGGTACGAAATGGTGAATCCTTCTCAGAGAATGTAAAAATGAGGAGTGGAGAAGATGCAGACATCCCAGATTTTCATTAACCTAATTTTAGAAGATCAAAAAGATGCTGATTCTAGAGAGCAGATGAGCTGGACCCATTACCACACGTGTATTATTCATACAGCTAGACCTGACATGCCTTCCAGCATCAAAAACTAGTAATCCATGAGGATGGCCCTCATTCAAGGTAATCTGCCTTTTTACAGGCCTTCTGCTTTTCAGTGCTAGGGAAGAGACATACCGCTTCAGGGAACCTGCTCAGAGCTCCCTCGGGGCTTCAGTCCCTTCATGCTGGGCAGGCCAGCTGTGGCCTGTGACACTGGGCTTGGTAATTAAGTGGTCAACACTTACAACTTTAAATATTTGGTGAAGGGAAGCATGGAGGAATGATCTAACACATGTATTTGTGCCTGCAGAAACTTACGGACATGTTGATAATGTGTGCCAGGACTTTGAGCTGCTTGGATAATATCCTTGCCAAGAGTCATGGAGCTCAGGTTTACACGGAGTATATTTGTCATTAGGGTTGGTATTCATCAAATGTAACCTCGGTATCTTGTATTACTAAATGTCTTGATGCAAGTTGTTTTAATTTTTTCCAGAGATAACCCTGGAATTATCTTTAAAGCACTCAACATCCAGCCCCCCCTCTCCTGTTTTGCCTTTGCTCAACTCCCAGCTCTCTGTGTTGAGTGTGTTTGTGACCTTTCTAAAGAAAGGCACCATCACCACAAGTTCCCTCACTGGCGGTGTCCATACTTTTACGGTTTGGAGGTAATGGATTTTTTTACCATCCAAAATATCATAAAAGTTTTGTCTTCATAGAAGATCTCACGCTGCTATAACGTGATGTCTGCAGCTTAAGGGGGTGGCCTCTAAGAGCCTCTGGCATATGGGTTTTATGTATTAGGGTCTGTAAAGGAGATGCCACTTGCAAAGATTTACAGTGTGCCAGGACTGGGTGCCAGATGGTAAAAGCCATATGAGTTGCAGAGTCCTTAGAGACTTTTTTTTTTAGTTTGTTTTTGTTTATCATAGAGAATACCCTTCTGGGTTCATAAAGTTTCAGCATGTTCTGCCTACTGCGTCATGGAGAAAAATATTAACTCTATCCTGAATCCAGGCCACTGGGAGTTATAAAAATAGTATTTAAAAATGGAGGTAGGCAGGCCATTTCCCGGGACAGAAAAAATAGTTGGTTTAAAATACATTCTTGCTATTTTGATGCTAAAATGAATAGATTGCTATTGCTGTTATTCTCTGAAATGATTTATTCAGAAGATAAAGCAGAGTTCTTTGAAACAAGTCTATTTAAACACTCTGCTTATCCTGCTTGCCTGGAAATGTAATACTGTTTTTGCTCTAAAGAATTACTCACATTTGGGGTTGAGCATATGTTCAAATCGTACCTCAGAGGGGCTTCCCCAGTCACAAAGACAAATCACTGGTGTGATTCAGGGAGGTCACAGGCCAGGCAAGCCAACGTAATTCATGGCACACGCTGAACCAGCAAGGTTTCTACGTACACCCCGTGTGGGAGTAAAGCACACTGCATATGGTCTGTAGGAGGGTGATAAACCCACAACTTTACGTACAATAGATCTACTGCAATAAAAAGGACGCGCCATCAAGTTATTTAACGGGATGGTTCATCTTCTTTGAAGCCTGCCAAGTGCTTGTGAAAATTCATCTAAACCCACTTATTTCTGCAGAGTACAGAAGACACAGGATGCACAGGAGTCCTGTGGAGACACAGGACCGAAGGGACCCTGAAGGCCGTGAGGCCTGTGGAGTCCAGCCCTGCCTCAGGCTGCTGGCAGCTCCTTGGGAGGCTTCCCCCTGCAAAATGGCCGCTCTTCCTCCTCCGCTGTGCTTCCGGCGGGCTTTCAGCAGCTCGCCCAGCTCTGGGGCGGATCCGCCGGGGTTTCAGCAGCTCGCCCTGCTCTGCCGCGGTTCCGGCGGGGTTTCAGTCGCTGCAGCGGAGGCCTCCCCGCCACCGGGGTCAGTCAGTCAGGAGACGGCGGCTCCTCCCCGGAGCGCCGCCAGGTGGCGCGCGCGCGCCCGCTCCGCCGGACACCGGCTCGCGCCAAAGGGCCGGGGCAGGCGGCGGCCGGGGGCGCGGGGAGGGTGTCACCGGGGCGGGGTGAGCCGCCACCATATTTTCCTGTTTATTGTACCTCAAATAGCTGACCTTGGGAGAGACACAGCTCCGAGCTGAACAGCGGCTCTCACAGCCCGCCCCGGTGTTATCAGCGGTTTGTTTTGCTGGGCTGGGAGGCTGAGAGCCATGGGCCGAGGCCTCTGCCAAGTTCAGGATTTTTCCACCGGCTAATGCTAGTATGTTTCTAGTCTCTCTTCATAGGAAAGTCTCTGGACACACAGAGTAGGCCCTGGTTTTAAAATTTATATCCTCAGGGGTCCCTTAGGGAGTGCGGTGCTGCAAAAGTGATCAGAGCTGGCTCCTAACTACGCCCAGCCTGTCACAGGTTTATGTGAAAGTGAAGTAATCCCAGATTCAGCATAAATACCTATATTAAAACCCCCACTTTACGCCTTGAATCCGACTGAGTCACTTCAGCTAGGCTACAGCTCCCATTGACATGCAGGCTGTGGACGCGATCCAGGAAAACAAGATATTTTGAGGCTGGTGAAGGGCATCTCAAGTTTGTGGTGCTTACCGGTTAAATTATTCATTTTTATCAAAACCTGCAATTCCCGCCTGAACCACGCTGTGATAAATAGGGGTAAAACGTGGCTTGCTGGAGTATTAATAGCAAGCTGCATACCGCTTTGTGTGAGTGAGAGATCAGTGCTGCTTGTGGAGGCGTCCCAGCCTAATCCTTGCTGCAGACAAAACTGACAGCGCAGCATCACGGCATTACACCAACGAGCTGCACGAACGCTTTATATTTATATTAGTCAATTCAAAGTGTAAATTGGTAGAGGCCATTCTGTTGTAGGCAAAGCTGAAGGTTTGGAGTGCAGTTGACGATAAGTACCTGAAACTCAGCAGAAGGCTTTCCTTTACCCCTTTGCCTCTAAAACCTGGGAAGTGAACTAACTTCCAGTTTGCTTGCTTTTTAAAAAAAAAAAACTAATGCGTGTGTTATCTGCCAATAAAAATATTCTGCTTTACTCTCAGTGCTGTTAATTCTTGATCCTTGAGTGTGTTCTGGGCACAGCCTACAACAATGCTGGGTACACTGCCAGCGTATGATTCACCAACGCTCCCAAGAACTAAACCCCTGTGAATGCCACCAGAAATAACCGCGTCTTGTACAAGCTTTCCTCCAAGTTTCCTGATACATCTTAGTTCTCTTGCTCTTTAAGTCCATCACAAAATATGGAAGCATTTTGCTCACTCTTTCAGCCACTTTAGAGATTGTGGATAGGTTTTTTTGCTAGTCCAGCTAACACAGTCTTGGTTTTAGGCACCTGGACCAAAGACAGTTTAATGGATGTGGGCATTTGTGCTCAGAATGCAGTGACCACCCTCATTTTATGTTTTGGAGAAATAATTGTCTCACCTCTTAGTTATTTGGAGCCAGTTTGCTGACTTAAATGTGCCATTTTACATGCTGAAGTAGTTTAATTTTTTTTTTTTGGCCTTTTTCTGTTCTTTTTCTCTGAAAACAAAGATTTTATCAGCCAAAACCAACTATTCCAGAAAAAGTAACTGTTGTGGAAAACACCTAGGCAACTCTGTCAGACATTACCTAGGGAAGTGTCTCAGAGCTTTGAAAGGACTACATGGAAGAGGAGCTCTACACCTGCCTGTTACAGTTCGTCTGCATTCATCGTGAAATTAAAAGACATGTTTAAAACTAATAGGGAGGCTGTAAATCATTCTTGGCAGAGTTGGAAAAGAAGAGTGATACTGACAAAATAAAAATACGAAAGTTAGCAAGAAAGATACAGAGCAAAAGCTCTGTAGAGGGGTAGTGCCAGATTTGTGGGGATAGGAGAAATTGCTAGCCATGTTGCTTAAAACTTATTTCAGGACCTCCTGAAGTCAATGTAAATATTTGTACTAATGTGGTAGGGTTTTGGTTAAGAATTGGGAAATACAGGATTTTATCAGAGCACAAAATTCAGAGTTGCACTTGAAGGAGAAATTAAGTAACTGCAGAAGTATCCTGGCATATTACTGTATTTTGGAATGCAAAGAGAAAAATGCCCAAAGATGTCAGTTATAGTAGTTCAGAAGTTTCCTTTAAAACAACAAAAATTACACGGGCCAGAGTATAAAGCGTTGAGAAGCTGTCAGTCAGACCCAAACTTGGAACTGCTGATCTAAAATGTTAAGACAATTTTTGATATAGCTCTGCAAGGCAGTTCGTATGCGGGACAAGCATATATGTGAATGATTCATCACACAGAAGCCCTTTACAACCAAGCAAGCAGATGCATCCTATATTTCCAGAAGGGAACAAATCCATAAACAGAGAATCGAAGCAAGTTTATACAGAATAGATCTTACCGAACAAATCAGGTTGGGCTACTCTTGTAGAAAAAACTTTGGAACTGTTTTTCAAAAGTTTGTGCAGCTGATAGCTTAGTTGGCTAGAAGGAGGTTTTGGCTTACAGTGTAAGGTAAATATTTTCAAGGATCAAAGAAGTGGGATGGTTAAGAGGTAGCTATTCAACCGTTTTTAAATCTCTGAGTGGGCTGTTCTCCAAACAGGTATTGTGTCTGTGTCTCAACTAATACCCTATGAATGAACAAAAATATATATTCACTTATGTTTTGGATAAGATGAATAAAACACATCTAGAGAGTAAAACATGAAAGTTCTTGTTTTCACGGTCTGCTTTCTCTTCTAGATTTCAAGAAGTATGGTCTCTAGCCTTCTGTCTCATCCCACCTTTCTCCACTGCCAGAAGTGCTTTGAGCTTCATTTCTAGGGGTCAGGTTAACCACTGGCTAGAGGTTAAGGAATTCTCCATTTATGTGGAGATGAGCCCTCAGTCTGAGTGTTCTCCTTAACCTAGCACCTGGGGGTTTGTCTTAAAAGCAGGTAGAAGGGACTGTTGGATGGTGTTTTAGTTGTCTTCTGTTTGGAGAAGAAGATTTTGGAATGTAGGCACAAACATGCAGAAAGCACAGACACCTCCCAGGCAACAACCAGGAGCAAGGGCATAAGCCTGAATGCAACTCCCAGGCCTCTCACGGCTCTTTCCCAACCGTCTGACCCAAAGTGATGCTGCTACACCTGTAACTGAGTACAGGCAGCCAAGCCCCAGGAATGGGGCAGGGAAGAGGTTGCAGAACACCTGGGTACATTCAGGGCCCTGACACACTTCAGCCATCATCTGTCTTTCCTGGACATGAGAAACAAAATAGGTGCACTAAGGTTTTTACATTGTTCCTCAACGTTTTCTCTATACACAGCAAATAGGGGGAGATGTAACTTGTACAGGAGAAGAAGAAAACATGACTCTCGTTATGCCTGCAATTCACCATGAATTCTGACAGTTCAGTGGCAGTCATGTTTCAAGGACCACCTCAGCTTCCTGCCTGAGCTAAATACTTCTTCTAGATCCCCAAGCTTTTTGTCCTCATTTTCATGGGTCTTTCATAGTTCCTAGTTCTTTTGCCTGTCCTTGCGGCAGCCGTCTTCTCTCCACCAACGATTTCCTTCTGTCCCTGTGCTGCTCTGTGTTTATGGAGAACCTCCCTTGAAAAGATTGGGAGAGCCATCCATGCACTCCTCCTTCAGTTATTCTGCCTCAATATTCCTCCTGAGAAAGATGCATTTGGAAAATCAGCCCATTACACTAATGGTGGCTAACCTGAAGAGGTTAGGAAGAGGTTGGATTTTTTTTGAGGTATTGTAGTGTTTCGATGATATTTATACGTTAATGTGTTAAATGGTTTAAACTTTACATTCCCTTTTTTTCACCAATCCCTTACTCCATTTCTTAATTTGTATTAGTACTCTAGGTACAATCTCCATTTGATTTGGCCTTAAAAATGTTTTCCTTCATTAAATAAGAGGTCATTAAGAACATCTTAATTATGACTCTGATTCAGAAAAGCAGACAAATTAATATGTCCTAAAGAGCTTTGCTGAACTTGAACCAATGTTGCTTGTAGTATAATTTTTACCTGTGTGATTTTTTTACCTTCTTCTAAACTGTAAAAGATGATTTCTTTCTCTGCCAGGGATTTGAGCAATGAGAGTATTTGACCCATCAAATCAGGCTATCAGAGAGTCTTTTCACACTTCCATGGAATTTTTTTTCTGTTGTTGCCCTAATTTAGGCATCATCACAGATTCGTCATGGGCAAGAAAAAAGGTCTAGTTCACTGACGAAGATGACAATATTTAGTAGGTTCTACCCAATGCCAGCGTGCCCATTGAATACAATTCTATGGTTTAAGGCATGCTAGCAGCCTAGTATTTCTGTGACTAGATATGCCAAAGGACTTGTGTCCAGAAATGGCACTGAAAGAGTGTCATGCAGAATTAGTTTGCATAAGTAGCGTTTTGAAAGAGCAGCCTCAGAAAATATCCGGCTTCCTGAGAACGCAGTTTGCAACATTAATAATTTCTCTGGGTGGTGATGTGATGGAGAATGAATGGCACTCAAATCTGTCACATCATCACAGGACACGTAACTGAGACAGAGTTTACATCTGGATTTTGCGGAGATGGTTACTCAGTCATGTAGTTAGTTATAGCTGATGCTTGTCCCAGATGTTCAAAGCAGCACATAGCTTTGTTGACTGGCCAGAATACCAAAAACTCATGGAGTTTTTTGGTTGTTTCTGGATTATCTGAAGAAATTCTTTGATAACAGTCCACAATTGTTTTGAAACAATTTCAGATACATTCACTAAAACATGTTAGAACTCTTGCTTATCTGCTGGGATCAAATGGATAAACAAGGCTTTTGCACATACATTTGAAAGGGTGCTGGAGAAAATGAAATAGAATTATATTTGCAAGTTCAAACTTTGTATCAGAGTCCACCATCCCAGTAACTTTAACTGAAGTCTTTCTGGACTTTATGATTTATTATAGGTATGATTTATTTTGCACAGAAACTGGAAGAATATATACTAGAGGAAATAGAATCTATAATAAATGCCTCCCAGACATTCTGCATCCATCAGTAGTATCTACATAAAATTACAAGGGTTGAAACAATTAGGACAAAGGTGTTGTCAAGAAGGTATATTACCGGGAGCTTGGCATAGCTGCTTTTCGAAAAAGGGACATAATGAAGAAATATATTGACCAGCTGTTACCAGACAAAAAGGTTTAGGAAGAGAAAAGTGTGCTGAAATTAAAGCTGATGGCCATGCAGTTACTGGGGAGGAAAATGATAATGCTTTTTATTGGCCTGAAGGGGATGTAAATGAAAATGTTACAGCAGAATGTGAATCTTTTAGTACAGATGAAGAGCTGAGAATGAACAAATGCCAGTTCCCCTCCTAACAACTTACCTTCAGCCGTAGGGCAAATACAGCTTATGTATAAACATGTGGTGGGAACTGTGTTAGGTCTATGTTACGCATGGTTCTCTCATTCCTGAATCCATTACTATGAACAGTGATTAATAAATATATATATTATATATGTAAGTATCTATAAAACAAACTCCTGTTTTATGAAGACTTTTAAGTATGTGCTTAAACAAAACATGTATTTAAGTCCCATTGAAGTTAGAACTGTACTTGAATCCCTCCTTGAGCTGGGACCTTAAGCAGTTACTTTCCTTTTCTGGGCATCTTGATGTTCCCTGAAACTGGCTTTCTGTAAAGGCAGCTCCCATTTTACAGCACAGAGTCAATATGATATGTTGCAGAAAACTATTTTCTCATGAAGACTTTTGTTATTGTTCCCATTTTCTTTCATCTCAAATAAAAATAACTCATGCTGAAAATGCAGTCTGTGTATACTGGCAATTAAAAACGATCAGGAAATCACTGCTATATTAAATCACATATGCCTAGTTATGATTTAACATTCTGGGGAATGAAACCAAATTCCACCCTCCCATGGTATTTTGTGACAGTGATAGCAATGATTTATTTTTTTTTAAAGACTGATTGGAATACCTATTGGATGTCTTTAATGCTTCAGCATTTCTTTTTCCCTGGAAAGGACCACTTTAGCTGAAGTATCAAGCACTGCTTTCATAAACACTAGGCTTCTTATTCAGAATAACTTTTTTTTTCTGTGCCTATACCATTGATGTATGCATCCAAAGATTCCTGTGGAGAATGAAATTACTGGGTTGCCTACCAGTAAATATATGTGGTTCCTGTTTAAAACGATGTTTCAGGTAACCTAAAATGAGAAATCTTGGAGAACAGCCAGGTTTGCATTTTCAAATGAAAGCAAGGTGTCTTGCAATTGGCTATGGTTCTTCAGTAAAAAGGCAGCAAGAGAGGAAGCTAGAGAGAGGAAGAGTATGTGGTGACCTAACACAGCACCCTGGGTGCATGTTCTGCCTTTGTTTTCACTGAGGCAACCCCGCTGAAGTCACTAGTGGTGGAATTAAGCCTTGATTTTTCAAGATAATAAATTAAAAATAATTGATGTCGCAGTACCTCAATGTGGAGGAAGTGCCCAAAAGATGCTGACATGGGCCATTCAGACAAACTTCTTGGTTGTTCACATGAAAACAAGTTTGTTCACTTATTTTTTATAGATGTGTTTCAACTGCTGTTTCTCTCTCTAAGCGGTGAGAGAGTACACTGAGTTTATGTAAAATATTTTCTGTGAATAAGCACAGAGTCATGAGGCTGGGATCCAAAGAACCATTACATGTGTAGGCAGTTGATGAAGTCTGTTATGGAGAATTAATATTGAAAAGGATGATGATGATTATTAATACTAACCTCCAAGGGAATATTGAAACAGGCCTAAACATAGATAGCAAATTCATATGACTGCAATAAAATATGGCAGTAGAAAAAGGACATTGTAATTTGATGCTGCCCACAGAGAAGCTGTATCACAGAGGAAGGAGAGAGCTGCAGAAAAGCGCCAATGCAAACAGTACCTGGAATTCCATTTTTAGATCACTGGCCAGGATGCATTGCTGGGTAGGGGACACTCAAAGAGCAGCAAAATACCTGGGAAATGTTTAAGAGAAGAGTGCAGTCTTGAGAACATGTTGTTTTGCCGAGAACAGCAGAAGAGAAATGTCTCTTAATTGTACAGATTTAAATGGTAAAGAAATGCAAGGATAACAATTAAACAACATATGGAGGGTCTCAATAGGAGAATGAGAAGAGCCTGGTCTCAGAGGCACTTGATGACTTTGTTGGTCTTACATATATTTTTCTCCACCTTTGACATTTAGACTAGTTGCTAGGAATGATCTGACTGCAGTGAAGTACCTCCCGACACTCATAATTTGTGATACTTGCCATTAGCCTGGCCAAAATATTAGAAATAGAGACTGTAGAGGATATGGCTGCAGACAAAGGGGAATCATAACGGGAACCCTCGGAGCCTGTCTCGGTCAGTGCAGCTGGGGGACCGCTTGCAAGCTGGCACACCAGTGAAGACCCTCATTCTTTGGGTGGTATCGTTCAAGACAGACAGGGCCAACTTGCTCTGCAGACAGAGTAGGCAGTAGCCAGCAGTAGCAGAGCCAACAGCTTTGCCTATGCCAAAGGGCACAAGGGTTGTTTGTAAGAGGAGTGCATGCTGCATAAACAGCAAATTCTTGCCTCCTCCTCCTCTGCTCTGTGGCTGAGAAAGGGGTGAGAGTTTGCCAAAAGACAAGCAGCGCTAATCCCTGTTTCATAGACACCTGAAGAAAGCTCCACTGCTCCATCTCAGTTTGACCCTCATCCCGCAGGGTCTCTGCAAATCCTCCCAGCCCCACCGTCTGTCCCACTGCCCGTTAACTGCCTTTAAGTCCTTTCACTCCGCCGCTGTACCAGGCTGCCTTAGTCTTTTCCCACCACCAGCTTCCTTGCAGTACCTTCCCCAACATATTTCAGTTCTCCCTGTAGAGTAAGTTGCTTTGAGGGATTTTGTTCTACCACCTGAGAGGCAAATAATAAGTCACACGAGGTTAATTTTAACAGCCCTACAGGGACATCCTAGCTTATGATAGATAAGTTGGTATAGTAACTGTCACCTGGTGAATGTGAGCCCCAGGCTAGTTCTGCATCAGCCGGCAGAACAGCTTAGAAAGAGCAAGTCTATAACCAAAACAGTTGGAATCTCTCATGTACATGCTTCATGTGTTTTGGGGGTTTGTACTCAGCTAGATCTTTTCTGGTATAGCCTGGAGGTTAAATACCAGGTAGCATTTGAAGTGTGGCAGGTCTGCTCTGGGCCTGCATCTTCTGGTTTATCTCTGTCTGGAGGGAAACGTGCTTCTGCATTCTAAGGTGGCTCTACAGTGCAACTGAAAGCACAGAAAGTGGGGGTGATTTGAATTACAGCTCTGGTGTGGATGCCCCCTCAGGCATCTGTGATTTCCAGATATTCTTAAGAGCCACTTCTAGAGATTTGGGTTTTGAAAGTCTTTGGAAAGGACAAATTAATTGTATCCATCAGTTTGCTCTTATCTATCATTGTATTAATTCTTTAAAAGAGTTCTAATAGGATAGACAGACATGTTTACTGTTACAGAAGCTGAATTGTTTAGTTCTTATCCTTTTATATTAATCTGTGGTGCTTTGCAGCTCTCTATTCAATTATTGTTCTCAGCTGCTTTTCTTTACACTGAAATAAGACCATAAACAGAGCCTACAAACATAATAATATTTACTGTGTAAAGCATCTCATTTCAATCTATCAAGTGAATAGAGATTGTTTTATAAGTGGAATTTGGAAAGATCACTGACAGATTTTTTGACATCCAAATGTTCATACCAGTTGGAACAGAGAACATGTCGCTGAATAGATGGTGAGTAAAATCTTCCCGTTCAAAGAGAGTGGGAGATCAGATTCTAGATCAGATACCATGCCTGGGAGATGTGTGATTATCTTAGAGACCTTTCTGAGTCTAAGCATAATTGCTATAGCTCAGTGGGACAGCAGGGAGCAACGGGAAGTGGGCTTCCTGTGAATATGTGAGGGGTGGTGGTGGGCAGTGATAAGAGTCAATAGAGGAATGAGCCAGGGTCTCCTGCTGAGAAATGTAATGTTTGCTTGTCTCTTGTGTGGGCTGAAAGTGAGGAGGGAGAAAGCTCCTAGGAACTGTACTGCAAGAAAAGAAAGACTAAAACTTTGAAGCAAGGACTTGTTGGCAGTTGGACTTGATCCTTGAGGTCTTTTCCAACCTTAATGATTCTGTGATTCTATGATTCTCTTGAATGTTAGGTTCACACATTTCGATCAGCTTTGCAGCTTGTTCTTTTGACTGTTTCTTTGACTCCTAGTGATCATATTCAGGTAGACAATGCTGCTTCTCAGAACGTGGAGAGTTCCCAGGATATCCCTTTTCAGTGGCTGGAAGCTGGCAGTGTGGAGGCTGCCTGTGTGTGCATGAAGACTGCAGGTCTGTGAGCTCTTGCTGGGGCAGTGAGTTACCTCTCTGCTCTACTGCAGTGGGGTGTCCTCACTGTAGACCAGCTCAGAGGCATCTGGAGAAACCGCAATTTCGATATAAAGGAAATTATAATTGTGAATATGAGAATAACAGGGGGAAAGAAATCTTGTTCTTTGCATGCAAGAGCAGTAGAACAAAGGACCATTGGCAGTGTGTTAACTCTGAACTACTGAGGTCTCAGCAGATGTGCAGAAGAAGATAGCCCACAATAGGCCAGAGAAAGAAACATAGTTAATCTGATAGCACCATCTTCCACATGCATTTTAGATGGGGACAGCTAATGAATTTTGAAATTTTTAGGTCTGATGAAGCCAAATTCTGAAAGAAATTAGGACCATTCATACTTTCCAGCAGCAGGAATGTTCATCTGATAACATATGATCTCTTTTTGCCATCTACAGTGCATGATGGAATCCTCTTTAGCCATGTTTTAAAAGTATTAGTGAAAACAGGAAGACAACTGGAAAAATTGTGAAGAGAAGCTGCTGAAACAAATGAACTAACTTTCTTTAGAAAAATTCTTAAGCAAGGCTTCAAGTGCAATTCAGGACATCACAGAAAGGACATAAGATACAGGACAGAAGATAAGCTTTCTTCTGGAACTTGAAATTGTGAATCAGCAAGGTACAGAAATATAGTGCAAATATTTCAGACAGGAGGTGCTGCTATGAAGTCCCTCTGAATATTATAGAGCTAATTACTTTTATGCTTTCTGGATGAACCTAATTTTAGACCTTTTAAAATAGACTCACAAATAGTCTTCTGGTAATAGTATTAGTGGTTCAGAGCATCTTCCATTATTAATGTTAGGAATCAATTGCTGCTTACCAAGGAAGTTTAGATCTCTGAAAGGCATACCTTATTTATTTCTAAAATTCTGTCTTGATGAGGACATAAGGTGTGAAAAATATGTTTTTTTCCCAGACAAAAATGACAGATGAG